>VOQZ01001959.1:0-250878 GCA_008079305.1 Phytophthora palmivora
CCAACACAAACTTGCTCATATTAAGTGGCAAGTACGTGTGCTGTGCTGTACGCTTAAAATATATCTGAAGGTCGCAAACACGGTGTTGTCAAATATATGTAGCACACAGTTGCTGCTTCTTCAAGGAGACACCTTGCACAACACGATGAATCTTTTGGTGGAGAGAGCATTTTTCCTCGGTGGCTCGTAGACTTGATACAGTCCATGTACTGGTGCATGGTACTTACTGCCTGTGCATGGTACAGGAACGTTGTCGTGCATCGTTCGCCCTTTTTAGTCGTGGATATCACGTAAGCTGGATGCCCCTGCTGCGCATGGAAATTAATTAATACCAAAGGACTAAAAACCACTTTCCGGTGACGCGCTGCTCGTCGAGCCAGGATAGCTCTAGTGGGCATTTCAGTCGGATTGAATCAGTCCTGGACTGAATATGGTGTAAACCGAATAGCGGGATGCGTTTTGGACCATACCACAGGATGGACAAGTTTTCATGCACCGGAACTTGTCATAAGGCGACTAGCTGGCGAGTTGCTGCACAGAGGGATGGGCGAGGATCAGCTCCGTCTCGGTCAACGGATGGCTATCGGTGCCGCGCATCCTTCTTCAGTTTATTAAACTGGTAGAGATTAACCTACATGCGAGGTGGCAAGCCCATCGCCATCGTGTATACGGATGATTCAATCGGGATGAAGCTGGCAGCGTGAAATGTGCCTTCAACCCAATGACCTACTGTAGTAATACTGCCAAAAGGATATTAGTAGCGACTAAATAAGCCGCTAATAAAGTCCTCCTTCCCATGTCCGTGCTTTGCCTTCATGTGGTGCTCCGTATCTTGGTAAGCGAGTCTCTGCTCTGCTCTTCTGCAACAACAACTTGTTGCAAGCAGGGACATGAGTTCACAAGACACATAGCCTCAGCCGCTTCTAATCTCCGGCACTGATGCAGCCAAGTTGAGTTACAATGGCGAGAATTTGTACACCCGATGCGACTGCTGTGCACGAACACTTGCGCCCATTATGGTTGCTTGGAAAAGAGCCGTCAAGACGCATCGGCTCTGTTCGAGCGAGCTCAACCAACGTCCTGCGCGAGAAAGGCAAGTCTGCAGCGGCGGACTCGAGTCGCTCTTCGTTCGAGCCTTGCTCGCGAGCTTTTTAATCGCTCACTTTGGAATTTTCTTCTCTCGGAGAAGCCCAGCAAGCAGCAGTAGTCTCGCATCGCTCGACTCTTTCGTTCGTTCTAGGATGACGACCGCTAACGCCAAGTCGTCTGCCTTCTTCACCATGGAGGATGCCAAGGCATCCTTCAACCTCTTTTGCTGTGTGTGCGGTATCGGTTCGCTGGCCATGCCGTCCAACTACGCCCGCGCCGGTCCGTTTTACGCTTCCATCGCCCTGACCTTCATGATCTTCGCTAACACGTATGCGACGCTCAAGTTGTCCAAGGTTATGCTGGTGGCGCCGTCGTCTGTGAGGACGTACGGTGACCTGGGCGAGTGGGCTCTAGGCAAGTGGGGCCGCTTCTTCACGGTGGTTTCTCAGATGGGTGTGTGTCTGCTGGTGCCGTGTGCCTTCCTGGTGCTAGGTAGTACTCTGCTTGACGTGCTGTTCCCCGACTCATTCAGCCAGACGTTCTGGATCATCTTCATGGCACTGATGGTTGTGCCTGTGTGTTTGATTCCTACGCTGAAGGAGAGTGCTGGCATGGCCTTTGCTGGATGCATGGGCACGATCATCGCCGACATCATCGCCGTTATTGTGTTGCAGTGGAACATGCGTGGTCACGGCTCGATCCCGTCGCCTGACATCACGGTTCACCAGGTGCTGACATGCTTCGGTAACCTTGCTCTTGCGTACGGTGCTGCTATTGTGGTGCCTGACCTCCAGCGTGAGCACTCGGAGCCTCAGCGTATGCCTCGTGTGGTGGTGATCACCATTCTGTTCATCTCAGGCTTTTTCGTTGCGATCGCCTTGTTGGGATACACTGCTGGTGGTTGCCAGTTGTCCGGTAACATCCTGTACTCGATCGTGAGCACGTCGGACCCGCTCGGCTTGGCTCCTCTCGGTTTCACTGCCGACCGCGGTGCCGTGGTGATGGCGTACCTGTTCATGCAGATGCACATTTCGATCGCTTTCTCGACGCTGATGATGCCTCCGTTCTTCATGGCGGAGCGTCTTGTTCTGGGTATGCACAAGGGTCCCGAGATCGTCCGCTTCAACGGTGAGCTGGACCAGGCGAACGTGGACCTTGACATGGAGATGCAGGAGAAGCGTTCGTACGTCCAGAGCTCAACGCCCATGGACGCCGCTGGCAACCGCCAGGTGTCTGCCGCGAGCATTGTAGAGAAGACGGAGGGTCGTATGTCGCACCTGCGCGTTGCTCTCGAGTTCGGCGAGGAGATCACGGAGGCGGAGCTGCACGCACCGTACCGTAACAACCCGCTGCGTTACATTGCTCTCCGCATCTGCATCATTGTGATTCTGGTGATCTGTGCTGTGCTGCTGCGCAAGCGTTTCCTCGACCTACAGGACTTCACGGGTGCCACTGCCCACACGACGAGCTGCCTGCTGATGCCTCTGATCATTTACATGCGTGTGTCCTACAAGACCATGTCGATCTTCGACAAGATTGCGTCGGTCGTTGTGATTGTGGTGTGTGCCTTCACGGGCTTTTACGTGATGATCCACGCCGGCGAGCACCTGTTCGCGCCTTCGGATGATGACACGTTGTTCCCGTACTGTGAGGAGGAGTTCATGAATGACCCGTACTACATCCGCAACAACAGCACCAACTAATCCGATACCGATCTGCAGCAGCGTAAGAAGCAGCGCAGTTTGGTCGTTATACCATAGTTTTGTGGTTGGATAGAGGTTTTATCCGTGCCGCTAAATCAAACAGCAAATATAGTGTATTGTGTTGTAGTACGATGCGTTCCTGCGTTACTACAATTGAACGATAACTACGAAGTTTAGTTTGACTTTCAAAATCGGAAACAACTTCTGCCCACTGCACTCATTGTTATCAACCCCTTTCTCGATATGTTTACCTGGCGAAATGATCGTCTTCCCGGAAAACCTGAAGATACGCTATCGGATCCCAACTAACGTAAGCAATACTGCATTGCTGCAGACCTTTTATCGCTGTAAATAGCATGAGCTGCATAAGCCAGGATAGCCCACCCGCCTTGCAAAGCATGATCCAGTCGCGTTGTTGCGAGGTGCTGAATCTGACAACGAAGCAAGTTGCAACTCGTAGGTCGTGCAATTGACGACTCAACATGTAAGATGCATATCGTACTTCAACTAGATCGCGCATCGTTGCGGTAAGCAAAGAACCTGGCGAGCAAGCAACAGCAACGCAAACCTGGCGAATGCTAGGAGAACAGATACTCTGCGTGTTGTTCACTGTGCCAGATCGTCGCACAATGCAGATGAAATATATGGACGCAGGATGCGTACGAATTTTCATGTACGAACGTGGTTACGCATTGAATGGAATATTATCACTGACGACTCGCTACAAGCAGTCACACTTAAGCCCTCTACTCGTTGATTTCGAATTTGCTAACTACATGTACTAGCGGCGAAGTTGTTGTTCAGCCTCCTCGTAGAGATTGAGGAGTGATACAGCTTTGTCAGCAGAACCGTGCTGCCAGCGAGCGACTCAATTATTTGGCAAAGCACTGGCGTAAAGCAACAATGGCAGAATTACGGCGATCGAAAGCAAAAACAGCAAAAATAATGGTGGTGAACAAGCTGTAATTACATACCGGACACTGTATTGTTGGCCATATCCTATTTACCACTATGATATACTACCACCAAGCTGCGCTGCATCTTACGCTGCTGCAGGTCGGTATCGGTTTAGTTGGTGCTGTTGTTGCGGATGTAGTACGGCTCATTCTGGAATTCCTCCTCGCAGTACTCAAACAGAGTGTCGTCGTCCGACGGCGTGAAAAGCTGCTTGCCGGCGTGGATCATCACGTAACAACCAGTAATGGCACACACCACAATCACCAGCATCGACGCGCCCTTGTCCACGAATGACATGCTCTTCCAGAACACGCGCAGGTAGATAATCAGAGGCATCAATAGACAGCTCGTCGTGTGAGCAGTGGCGCCCGTAAAGTCCTCAAGATCGAGGAAACGCTTGCGCGCCAAAACAGCAACGATCACCAAAATCGCAATGATGCAGATGCGGAGAGCAATGTAACGCAGCGGGTTGTTACGGTACGGTGCGTGCAGCTCCGCCTCCGTGATCTCCTCGCCGAACTCGAGAGCGACGCGCAGGTGCGACATACGGCCCTCCGTCTTCTCTACAATGCTCGAAGCAGACACCTGGCGGTTGCCAGCGGCGTCCATGGGTGTTGAGCTCTGAATGTACGAACGCTTCTCTTGAATTTCCATGTCAAGGTCCACGTTCGCCTGATCAGCCTCACCGTTGAAGCGGACGATCTCGGGACCCTTGTGCATGCCCAGAACAAGACGTTCTGCCATGTAGAACGGAGGCATCATCAGCGTCGAGAAAGCGATCGAAATGTGCACCTGCATGAACAGGTACGCCATCACCACGGCACCACGGTCGGCAGTGAAACCGAGAGGCGCCAAGCCGAGCGGGTCCGACGTGCTCACGATCGAGTACAGGATGTTGCCGGACAACTGGCAACCACCAGCAGTGTAACCAGCCAGAGCCACAGCCACGAAGAAAGCCGAGATGAACAGAATGGTAATCACCACCACACGAGGCATACGCTGCGGCTGTGAGTGCTCACGCTGAAGGTCAGGTACCACAATAGCAGCACCGTACGCAAGAGCAAGGTTACCGAAGCATGTCAGCACCTGGTGAAGTGTCACGTCCGGAGACGGAATGGAACCGTGACCACGCATGTTCCACTGCAGCACCGACACAGCGATGATGTCGGCAATGACTGTTCCCATGCATCCAGCAAAGGCCATGCCAGCACTCTCCTTCAGCGTAGGAATCAAACACACAGGCACAACCATCAGTGCCATGAAGATGATCCAGAACGTCTGGCTGAATGAGTCGGGGAACAGCACGTCAAGCAGAGTACTGCCAAGCACCAGGAAGGCACACGGCACCAGCAGACACACACCCATCTGAGAAACCACCGTGAAGAAGCGGCCCCACTTGCCTAGAGCCCACTCGCCCAGGTCACCGTACGTCTTGACGGACGACGGCGCCACCAGCATAACCTTGGACAACTTGAGCGTCGCATATGTGTTGGCGAAAATCATGAAGGCCAGAGCAATAGATGCGAACAATGGACCAGCACGGGCGTAGTTGGACGGCATGGCTAGCGAACCGATACCGCACACACAGCAAAAGAGGTTGAAGGATGCCTTAGCATCCTCCATGGTGAAGAAGGCAGACGACTTGGCGTTAGCGGTCGACATCGCGGAACGAAGGAAGGAAGAAGGTCGAGCGATGCGAGACTACTGCTGCTTGCTGGACTTCTTCAAGAGAAGCAAATTCCAAAGTGAACGAAATCGAGCACCTTGCGGAGCAGCGCGCACGGCTCAATTTCTCTATTTTGTGTGTGTACTGTGCTCAGTGAGCACGGCGCTCGTAACAGAACCGATGCGTTTGACGGCTCTTTTTATCGGGACGAGCATACTGGGCGCAAGAGTTCGTGCAAAGCAGGTGTGTACAAGCGATAGCCTCGACTTGGCTGCATCAGTGCCACGGATCGGCTTTGTGAGATCTGTCCCTGCTTGCAACAAGTTGTTGTTGCACCAGAGACTTGCATCCGGTCGAGATACGGAGCACCACATGAAGGCAAAGCACTCAGCTCGCTGTCTGACCCCCTCAGTTTAAGGATGCGCTCTCGACCGTCTCATTGGGGGATGCGTTCCGCGCGACTGTCACAGTACTGTGGACACACACCATGTGGACGAAGCGTATCTATTCTCGTCATTGCCGACCGAATTTACTGTTGCAGGGATGGCTTTTGAAGAACTACATGTAGCGACGGCGACAATCGGTCTAGAGGATGGTCATCCTCTAGATAACAAACTTGAAGACCGTATTACGAGGGACAACCATACAGGCCTTTCCGGTGCAATACGACCGCTCTATTCCCGACTGCGCTCGCTGCTTGCAAGGATCCAAGGTCGCTGATGATAGCAGCTGCTCTTGCGCTCCGGATTTCTTGGGCTAACTCGATGCCAAGAGTCTTGGCCCAAGACGACACCGGCAGAAAACTCGACCGGTACACGTACATTTGGCGCTGTGTACAGACAGACCTGGTACTGGCAAATCCAGCGGCATCGGCGGCTAAACGGCGAATGTAATGGCAAGTTGAAGGTGATGGCTTCGTCGTCCGCTTGGGGCTGCAAGTTACTGTAGCAACTTGCTACATGCCTCCAACACTACCATGCAGTACATACAGTATATTAACTGAGGGAGGATGCGCGGAACTGAAGCGGGCGCCCACCCTCCACCAGTCGTCAAGACGGAGCCCATCCCCTCAGTGCAGCAACTCGTGCAGCACCTCACCGTGAGGTTCACGAGTCTTCCGGTGCGTTGTGTGGCTCGTACAGTGTACCAGTACAGTGCACAGTGTACTACGCTTCATAATTGCAGGGTACGAAAGCATCTCCGTATTCGGTTTTGTGCGTGTCTAGCATGAGGGCATCGACAGCGAAGCAATTGCACTCTTCTCGCATGTTGTTGCATGTATTATAGCGGATCCTGAACAGCAATGTACTCGCGCGCTCGTGGGCCCTCTCTGCCATGACAAGCAGCGTGTCATGGTCTCGCAACGGCTACGCGCGGACATCCAGCTCTATGCTGCATTAATTAAGCGATTTCGAGATCGTTAAAAGGAGAGAGAGCCGCATGTCTCTCTCTATGTCCCGACACGGAACTTCGCGAAAGTGCAAGGAGCTGTAGCACCGGCCTATCGTTGCTACGTTCGCACATCGCTTGTCGTTGATCCTAGTCCGGTGCTGCAGCTCTTCAATTCGCGCCTTGAAGAGCTCTCTAATTATTGAGACGGGTGTTGGTGACACCAAGTTGGCGCTGCGGAACCCGCTCATTGACACAAAAGATCGCAGCGACTTTAACGTTTCCAATTGATGATCGTCCCACGCAAAACGGCGTGTTTCTCCGCAAAAAAGGCATAGCCATCCAAACTACAGGATTACATTGTTCCGAAGTTCGCGTGCGCGACGACTCACCGAGGAACTCTAGGCACTGAAAGCTATCCACACGTCACTAACAATGTACACTGTAGTTACCGTTAGCGAGGTATCTGAGTGAAGGGACTCGACTTGGGTCCACATACTACTACTGTGGCTGATTTAACCACGATTTCTGTAGTTTCAGGGAAATGGTAGCACACGACTGAATGCAACAAGCGGGACGTTGGTACTGTATGCAAGGACGAAATTTGAATTATCGTAGTGATTATTGTTTTATTTAGGCGTTGTGGAATCTCGGCAGAAATCATGCAATGCGTTGGTCAAAGTCATAGAAAGTTTCTGCTCCTCAAAACTTATTTCGATATCCATGAATAATACTGACCTTGTTAAGTACATCAAAAAGAAATACAAAAAACTACGTCACAAGTAGCCCAGAAGCTATGTGTATCATGTGCAGCCTCTTGTACATTGATTGCAAAGGTCGACCAAGCTATGATCGAGTCTAAATCGCAACGACCTCATTTCGCCATCGTCAAGATCGCGAACACCACAAGACCACGAATACTTCAGCATTCAAGGTTGAGCTCATACAGCAACTTTACGCACAGTCATATTTAAATCGAAACACAGTCGCTTTGAGTTTTCGTGTAGACAAAGCTGGGTGAGTACCCAAATTAGACTGCTGCAACACAGTTTAGATCCATTATTTTGCTAGACAGTACATGCCGTCCAAACTGGATTCGTGTCCTCACTTCACCACCGTCACGGTCATCACACTTGCATAACAAAGCGGTGATCGGGCTTACAGTACCAACATCCCGCTTGTTGCATTCTCTGCGTGTACGTAGTTTGCAAACTAAATACTACAGAAATCGCAGCCACAGCAGTAGTATGTGGACCCAAGTCGAGTCCCTTCACTCAGATACCTCGCTAATGGTAACTAGTTAGTGACGTGTGGATAGCTTTCAGTGCCTAGAGCTCCTCGGTGAGTCGTCGCGCACGCGAACTTCGGAACAATGTAATCCTGTAGTTTGGATGGCTATGCCTTTTTTGCGGAGAAACACGCCGTTTTGCGTGGGACGATCATCAATTGGAAACGTTAAAGTCGCTGCGATCTTTTGTGTCAATGAGCGGGTTCCGCAGCGCCAACTTGGTGTCACCAACACCCGTCTCAATAATTAGAGAGCTCTTCAAGGCGCGAATTGAAGAGCTGCAGCACCGGACTAGGATCAACGACAAGCGATGTGCGAACGTAGCAACGATAGGCCGGTGCTACAGCTCCTTGCACTTTCGCGAAGTTCCGTGTCGGGACATAGAGAGAGACATGCGGCTCTCTCTCCTTTTAACGATCTCGAAATCGCTTAATTAATGCAGCATAGAGCTGGATGTCCGCGCGTAGCCGTTGCGAGACCATGACACGCTGCTTGTCATGGCAGAGAGGGCCCACGAGCGCGCGAGTACATTGCTGTTCAGGATCCGCTATAATACATGCAACAACATGCGAGAAGAGTGCAATTGCTTCGCTGTCGATGCCCTCATGCTAGACACGCACAAAACCGAATACGGAGATGCTTTCGTACCCTGCAATTATGAAGCGTAGTACACTGTGCACTGTACTGGTACACTGTACGAGCCACACAACGCACCGGAAGACTCGTGAACCTCACGGTGAGGTGCTGCACGAGTTGCTGCACTGAGGGGATGGGCTCCGTCTTGACGACTGGTGGAGGGTGGGCGCCCGCTTCAGTTCCGCGCATCCTCCCTCAGTTAATATACTGTATGTACTGCATGGTAGTGTTGGAGGCATGTAGCAAGTTGCTACAGTAACTTGCAGCCCCAAGCGGACGACGAAGCCATCACCTTCAACTTGCCATTACATTCGCCGTTTAGCCGCCGATGCCGCTGGATTTGCCAGTACCAGGTCTGTCTGTACACAGCGCCAAATGTACGTGTACCGGTCGAGTTTTCTGCCGGTGTCGTCTTGGGCCAAGACTCTTGGCATCGAGTTAGCCCAAGAAATCCGGAGCGCAAGAGCAGCTGCTATCATCAGCGACCTTGGATCCTTGCAAGCAGCGAGCGCAGTCGGGAATAGAGCGGTCGTATTGCACCGGAAAGGCCTGTATGGTTGTCCCTCGTAATACGGTCTTCAAGTTTGTTATCTAGAGGATGACCATCCTCTAGACCGATTGTCGCCGTCGCTACATGTAGTTCTTCAAAAGCCATCCCTGCAACAGTAAATTCGGTCGGCAATGACGAGAATAGATACGCTTCGTCCACATGGTGTGTGTCCACAGTACTGTGACAGTCGCGCGGAACGCATCCCCCAATGAGACGGTCGAGAGCGCATCCTTAAACTGAGGGGGTCAGACAGCGAGCTGAGTGCTTTGCCTTCATGTGGTGCTCCGTATCTCGACCGGATGCAAGTCTCTGGTGCAACAACAACTTGTTGCAAGCAGGGACAGATCTCACAAAGCCGATCCGTGGCACTGATGCAGCCAAGTCGAGGCTATCGCTTGTACACACCTGCTTTGCACGAACTCTTGCGCCCAGTATGCTCGTCCCGATAAAAAGAGCCGTCAAACGCATCGGTTCTGTTACGAGCGCCGTGCTCACTGAGCACAGTACACACACAAAATAGAGAAATTGAGCCGTGCGCGCTGCTCCGCAAGGTGCTCGATTTCGTTCACTTTGGAATTTGCTTCTCTTGAAGAAGTCCAGCAAGCAGCAGTAGTCTCGCATCGCTCGACCTTCTTCCTTCCTTCGTTCCGCGATGTCGACCGCTAACGCCAAGTCGTCTGCCTTCTTCACCATGGAGGATGCTAAGGCATCCTTCAACCTCTTTTGCTGTGTGTGCGGTATCGGTTCGCTAGCCATGCCGTCCAACTACGCCCGTGCTGGTCCATTGTTCGCATCTATTGCTCTG
The DNA here is from genome assembly GCA_008079305.1 of Phytophthora palmivora. Taxonomy (NCBI): domain Eukaryota; phylum Oomycota; class Peronosporomycetes; order Peronosporales; family Peronosporaceae; genus Phytophthora; species Phytophthora palmivora. The sequence goes on from VOQZ01001959.1 coordinate 10,084, forward strand.
GCCTTCATGATTTTCGCCAACACATATGCGACGCTCAAGTTGTCCAAGGTTATGCTGGTGGCGCCGTCGTCCGTCAAGACGTACGGTGACCTGGGCGAGTGGGCTCTAGGCAAGTGGGGCCGCTTCTTCACGGTGGTTTCTCAGATGGGTGTGTGTCTGCTGGTGCCGTGTGCCTTCCTGGTGCTTGGCAGTACTCTGCTTGACGTGCTGTTCCCCGACTCATTCAGCCAGACGTTCTGGATCATCTTCATGGCACTGATGGTTGTGCCTGTGTGTTTGATTCCTACGCTAAAGGAGAGTGCTGGCATGGCCTTTGCTGGATGCATGGGAACAGTCATTGCCGACATCATCGCTGTGTCGGTGCTGCAGTGGAACATGCGTGGTCACGGTTCCATTCCGTCTCCGGACGTGACACTTCACCAGGTGCTGACATGCTTCGGTAACCTTGCTCTTGCGTACGGTGCTGCTATTGTGGTACCTGACCTTCAGCGTGAGCACTCACAGCCGCAGCGTATGCCTCGTGTGGTGGTGATTACCATTCTGTTCATCTCGGCTTTCTTCGTGGCTGTGGCTCTGGCTGGTTACACTGCTGGTGGTTGCCAGTTGTCCGGCAACATCCTGTACTCGATCGTGAGCACGTCGGACCCGCTCGGCTTGGCGCCTCTCGGTTTCACTGCCGACCGTGGTGCCGTGGTGATGGCGTACCTGTTCATGCAGGTGCACATTTCGATCGCTTTCTCGACGCTGATGATGCCTCCGTTCTACATGGCAGAACGTCTTGTTCTGGGCATGCACAAGGGTCCCGAGATCGTCCGCTTCAACGGTGAGGCTGATCAGGCGAACGTGGACCTTGACATGGAAATTCAGGAGAAGCGTTCGTACATTCAGAGCTCAACGCCCATGGACGCCGCTGGCAACCGCCAGGTATCTGCCTCGAGCATTGTGGAGAAGACGGAGGGCCGTATGTCGCACCTGCGCGTCGCTCTCGAGTTCGGCGAGGAGATCACGGAGGCGGAGCTGCACGCGCCGTACCGTAACAACCCGCTGCGTTACATTGCTCTCCGTATCTGCATCATTGCGATTTTGGTGATCGTTGCTGTTTTGGCGCGCAAGCGTTTCCTCGATCTTGAGGACTTTACGGGCGCCACTGCTCACACGACGAGCTGTCTGTTGATGCCTCTGATTATCTACCTGCGCGTGTTCTGGAAGAGCATGTCATTCGTGGACAAGGGCGCGTCGATGCTGGTGATTGTGGTGTGTGCCATTACTGGTTGTTACGTGATGATCCACGCCGGCAAGCAGCTTTTCACGCCGTCGGACGACGACACTCTGTTTGAGTACTGCGAGGAGGAATTCCAGAATGAGCCGTACTACATCCGCAACAACAGCACCAACTAAACCGATATCGACCTGCAGCAGTATAAGATGCAGCGCAGGATGGTGGTAGTATATCATAGTGGTAAATAGGATAAGAGCTCAGTAGGTGTTTCACATCTACAAACAAAAAAATACTACAAACGATTGTAATAGGGGGGGTCGAACATCTCGAATGAGCAAAATATCGTGAGCACAAACTGGACGAAAAGATAAGCAGAAAAGTGCAAGAAGATAAGCTAAAACACAAGGAGGGGACTGATGTTTAGCTCATACTGTATTCTCGCTATCGTTCGAACTAAAAAGGGAGTAGTTGACGTAAGCATTCAGGGCAGTTCTTGTAACAGGGATGGCATAAAAAGATTCGTAATCTTTTTTTGAAAATAAAAATAAAAAATCTTTTTATTTTTATTTTTATGCATTTTTATCTTTTTATCGACCCGCCAAATCGAATAGTGCAGCTCTAATCGAACTACAGTGGTCGTGCGATTAGTGGACCGTATGAACTTCAGTGATTCAGAAAAGTTTTCGGGGCTATCTCGGTCGTCAAGCAGCCTTGCGATGGCGATGGGAAATGTACGCAGCACTTCGAATACAAACAGTTTGGCGACAACACAAAGCCAAAAAGTCCATGGTGATTGAAAAGGAGACAAGGATCCGAGAAGTTAGGTCTCTCGAACTTTACGCTGCTCAGTTCATGGTGTTTGACGACGGCAATTTTAGCTACACCACTTGCGTTTGTCATTACAGCGGAGCTAAGGTTTGGTCAAGTATTCCCTATGACTGAGTACACGACATTGGTGTTTTTGTTCTGGGCATTGAGCTTGTTGATCGTGAAGTTGACTATTGAGAGTTGCCGAATAGTGAGCTAAGGCTTCTATTAAGAGTGGTTTTGTGTATACTCAACTGAAGTGTGGTTGAATCGAACTTAAGTGGATAAAAAGATAAAAATATTTTTATTTCTTTTTATTCGAGGATAAAAATATTTAAATATATTTATGCCATCTCTGCTTGTAACGGGGTTACATGAAGGGGTACCCTAGAAAGGGTACCACCTTTAGAAGTAGATATACTTCTGTGAGTATTCGTTTTAGATACTCTGGTGTGAGTGGTGTGGACCACACTACTGCCACGTAGGTTCGGTGGCTGAGGGCCAACCAATAGCATTAAACCTACCTTTTATATGCATAATAAGGATAAATTTTAGTTAATTAGGAGTTTGTATTACAGGCCAAATGAACCTAATTAGCTAAAAATAAATCAGTCTAAAATCTACTCTAAACTGGCTATTAAGTCCCCTAAGACCAGGGACTAGTGAACTGCCGTTCACTTAGAGTTTGTATACTCTTAATAGCACGCTTCCTCAAGCAAGGTGCTCGTGTGACCCCGTCACACTTGGTAGCACTTGTAGTCAATCCACGCCTACGCGGGTAGATTGACTACCTGAATCCTCAGTGGCTCCTACAAGGTAAGCCAGGATGGATAGAGGGGAGTTCCCTCATTTGACCGACTCTCAGTTCGAGTCGGTCCGGAAGATGGTGGGCATCTTTGGAGGAGATGCCCTCCGAAGCTTGGCGGCTGCTACGCCGGCCGAGCAGGTCGAACGCATTGAGGCGTTCGACACGTACGAGAGAGGGCTTATCGCCCACGTACAGGGGCTGCAGACCCCCGTGGCTGAGATGAAGCCAGCCCAACCTAAGCCGTTGAGGCTTAAGGTTAACCCTTATGAGGGAAAGGAGGGAGAGAACCTCCACTTCTGGGTCCGAGAGGTCGAGCTCGCGATGGACGCGGCTCTAATCTCGACCGAGCGACTTCGGGTCGCTTTCGCCCTGTCCAATCTAGGAGGTCGGGCGAAGACCTGGGCGTACACGCGCGAAGCGACAACGCCGGGTTGTTTCACAACCTGGGCTCAGCTGTGTCAACAGCTTAGAGCCGCCTTCATCCCGACGAACTATGAGTATCGCCAGCGCTCGCGCTTCCTTGCCTGTAAACAAGGGAAGCGTGAGCTGCATGAGTACATCCAGGAGATGCGAGTACTCGCTGCATCTCTGGTAGGGAACCCCCTACCTGAACACATCAAAGTGACCGTGTTCATGGATGGCCTGAAGGTGGGCCCATCCCGCACACAGTTGTTCCGCGTGCATGCGAACACTATGGAGGAGGCGATCCAGATCGCCCTCCAAGAGGAGTACAGCCACCGACAGGCTCGTACTCCTACGCCGGTGTGGCAAGCCCACAATGCGTCGTCAGGCGCAGTGCAAGGAGCTCCAGCAGCTAGAGCTAGCACCGGGCCGGTACCCATGGAACTGGGTACGGCCGTACAGAGCTCCATCCGTTGCTACGGATGTGGGAAGCTCGGGTACATGCAACGTGCCTGCCCTGCGGGAGGGCGAAGGAAATTCCCTTCCAAATCTAGGGGCTCGAGGGCCCGTGGCAGAAGCCGCGACCCAAGAGCCAGGGGAACTGGGGTCACCAGTAGGGGCGGGGCGCCCTACTGGGGAAGATCTAAGTCCCCATGGTAGGAGTGCGGACGGCGCACGCCATGGAGGCTTAGCCCCTGAGAGCCTGGGTGCTCTCGCGACGAGAAAGAGCAGCGGCGGACTGCTCGTGGTACACGCGAGTGTACGGGGATATGGAGATCCCTTTAGAGTCCTGATTGACTCTGGGGCGTCGACGAACTTTGCTCGACGCCAGACGGTCGCACGGAATGGCGACAAGTATGCCGATGCTTTGCGAGAAAGCAAAGGCAGGGGCCAGGTCTCGGTAAGACTGGCCGATGGTACGGTGGTTAACGTACCTGGGGTCCATATGGACCTGGCTGTAATGTTTGAGGACTTTGACATCACGGAGTCGTTCCTTGTCCTAGACATGGACAAGTACGACTTGATCCTGGGCATGCCGTGGCTCGAAAAGCACGAGCCCTGGATCGATTGGCGCGGCAAAGCCATTGGGGCTAGCCGGCCCGCAGTCTCCGACAGAGCTTTGGTGAGTAATGTTCCCACCTCTGTTCGGGACTGGGGTGCCAGAGATGATCGCCAAGGCGCTTATGCGCCCGAAGAAGTACTGGGAGTCACCGACTCCAGTGAAGATGTTGCGATGAGCCTCGCAACCGGTCGCGAGACCAAGGCTCATTGCCAAGCGTGTGGGATTGCCACGACGGAAAGTCCCAACGCTGAGAGTCGTCGCGCCGTATGGGCTTCGACTGTGGCAGTGCCGGACGGCACTGACCAGGCGGGTAACTTAGGTCCGCAAGCAGCAGAGGCTGCTAAGGAGAGCGCTAAAGGCGTCTCCTGTGTGGGTAACATAGGTCCACAGGCGGGTAACGTAGTTCCGCAAGCGGGTAACATAGGTCCGCAAGCAGCTGAGGCTGCTGGGGAGGACGCTGAGGGCGCCTCCGGTGTGGGTAACATAGTTCCACACGAGGTCGAAGAGACCGAGAAGATCGAGAGCGCAGTATGCGTCTCTAGCGTGGGTAACAGAGTTCCACGCGGGGTCGAGAAGACCAGTACGAGCGCGGAGGTGTCGTTGAGCACCTCCCGTGTGGATAACCAAGTACCACACTCGGAGTCTGAGACTCCACCGGCACGGCCGGTCGAAGAGCAATACCATGTCTTCGACGGCGTGTCCGGTCGTCAAGTGAAGGCAGGTGCCGTCCATCTGGAGGCACTGCCAGAGGTGTCAGCACTGCTGAACCTCGAGGAATTGTCCATGAAGGACTTCCTGGCCGAGTTGAAGGCGGAGAGATTGCGGAGATGGTGCTCCTGAAGCCGGAGACCTCTCCTGAAGATTTGAACTCTTCCTCCGTAATGGACGAGGATGTCCTGGAGGGGTTCACGAAACAGCGTGCAACGCGCTTGGGTTCTGAGATTCTCAAGAACCCAGAGGATCCAGTGTATCCTCTCGTGAAGGAATACTCGGATGTGGTGTCGAAGCACCCACCATCCCAACTCCCGCCGGATCGGGGAGTTCGGCACGAGATTGATCTCGTGCCTGGCACAAAGTATTGTGTCACGAGGCAGTGGCCTCTACCTCGCGAGCAGTGTGAGGTCATAGATGCCTTCTTCGCCGAAAAGGCGAAGTCGGGCATGGTGCGGGAGTCAAAGTCCCCGCACTCGACGCCGACCTTCTGCGTTCGTAAACCGAACGGGAAGTGGCGTCTGGTTCACGCTTACAACAAGCTGAACAATGCGACGGTACCGGCACAGACGCCGATCCCTCGCAAGGATGTGTTGCTAAACAACATGTCGGGCTGTACGCTGTACAGTGCCCTAGATCTGGTAGACGGATACTACCAGATCCTGATGCGGGAGAGTGACGTTCCTCTCACCGCAGTGAGCACTCCGAGTGGGATGCTCTGGGAGTGGCTAGTGATGTCACAAGGGCTGTTGAATATTCCAGCGGCGTTCAATCGCTTGGCCACACAACTGTTTAGTCCATTGCGTACGTTCACACAGACGTACTTTGACGATATTTTTGTCCATAGCCGTGCCGAAGATGGCCAGATGGCTATGGGGGTCACCTCCGTCGAGTGTTTGAGGTCATGAGCGTCAACAAGCTCTATGCCAACATCGACAAGTGCGTCTTTGCAGCTGAGGAGATAAAGGTCCTCGGCTACTTTGTCAGCAGGGTCAAAGCCATTGCGGCTTGGCCGACCCCGAGGTCGCAGAAGGACCTCCGGAAGTGGTTGGCTAAGCCAACTATATTCACAAGTACAGCGCAGGGTACGCTGAACTAGCTCGACCCTTGTCGGATCTCTTAAAGAAGGATGCCGACTGGGTCTGGGAGCAACAGCACCAGGATGCTTTTGACAGCATCAAGGCGAGCTTACAGCAAGCGCCAGTCCTGGCCTTGCCGGACGAAAACAAGTCATTTAGCGTCGTCTGTGACGCTTCTGACTATGCAATAGGCTGTGCGCTGTTGCAGAAGGACGATGAAGGACACGAACGTGTCATCTCCTTCCAGTCCAGGCAGCTGAAGGTTGCCGAACGGAACTATCCCGTTCATGACAAGGAGCTACTTGCAATGAAGTACGCCCTTGTCAAATTTAGAGTTCATCTCTTGGGCACAAGGCCCTTTGTGATCTACACTGATCACGCGTCCTTGCGGACTACCACCAACTCGCCGCATCTGTCGCAGCGGATGGCGAGGTGGCTGTCATTCTTCGCGGAATACAACTTCCGCGTTGAATACAAGCCGGGCAAGCTCAACGTGCTTGCCGATGCATTGTCGCGTCGACCTGACTATGAGCTAGCTCATGTCAGTCGGGTCACGACAGATCTATACGATCGGATACGCTTAGCGTATCAGGTGGACGAGAACTACACGCCACTGGTGCACTTCTTGTCCGATGGCAAGGACGCCAAAGTCGACAGGCTTTCGCCTCGACAGCGGGCGCAGCTCCATCGTTATGAGCTGGCCGAAGGGTTACTCCACTACAGAGTAGACCCTAAAGATCCTCCTCGGGTTGTCGTTCCAAACGACGAGGATCTGAAGTATGACATACTTCTGGAGGCGCATGGTGCGTCGATGAGTGGCCACCTTGGCCGAGAGAAGACCTACCAAACGGTCTCTCAGACATTTTGGTGGCCCCGCATGTACAAGTGGGTGGCACACTATGTCAAGACATGTGAAACATGTCAGAGGGTGAAGCCTTCGGGCCACGCCTCGGCTCCAATGCAGAGCCTTCCTGTGCCAGCGGACTGCTGGAAGTCGATGAGTCTCGACTTCGTCTTCGGCCTGCCGGCCGATGACAAGGGCAACACCGGCATATTGGTGTTTGTCTGCCGTTTGAGCAAGATGGTGCATCTTGCTCCGGTACGTGACAAGGTCACCGGGAAACAAGCTGCACAGCTGTTCCTAGATAGCGTGTTTCGCTATCATGGTCTACCAGAGACCATTGTCTCTGACCGAGACCCACGCTTCACAGGGGCGTTCTGAGACACCCTGTTCCAGCTACTGGGAACTAAGTTGATGATGTCAACTGCGGACCACCCGCAGACGGATGGTCAGACGGAGCGCGTCAACCGCGTGCTCGAAGATACTCTGCGCAGTATCTGTGCGGAAGCACCTCGATCCTGGTCGGATCAGCTTCCTATGGTTGAGTTTGCGCTCAGCAATGCGGTACACGCATCAACGGGGTTTACCCCGTTCTATTTGAATGGGTTACGACACCCCCAGGCGCCTCTAACCTTGCGGGGAGGCACCGTGGCCTCCATCGTAAGTGGGGGAGAGGCTCGGAAAGCCTTTTCCTCCCAGGTCTCTGAAATTGAGCCCGAGTCTTTACAAAGCCAATTGTCGTCGTTTTTGGACGACAGGCTGACGCTGATCAGCCGGGTTAGAGACGCAATGGCGTTAGCCCAAGACAAACAAAAGGAGTACTCAGATAAAAATAGAGGAAACTTAAATGTTTTTAAAGTGGGTGAATTGGTGTTATTAGACACTAAAACCCTACCGCTAAAGGTGGTTAGCTATGTAGAGAGCAACAAGTTGAAGCATCGCTTCATCGGACCCTTTGCGATCCTGGCCAGACATGGCGCGGCGTATACCATTGACCTCCCAAAGTCAATGGCGACGCACCCGACGTTCTACGTGGGGCGTCTTAAGCGGTATCGCGATCCGCTGGGTCTTCCTTCTCGGACGGAGGAAGACCAAGGTGAGAACTCACCTCCTCGAAACGAGGCTGGGTCCTGTGGACAACCGGAGTTGCCGGTGTCGAAGCCTGTGAATAAACGCAGGCTGGTACCCACGCGAGTCATACGACGGGTATGACGGTACCGAATGGGAAGAGCTTGGGTAAGAGCTATACCCATAAGCCGAGTGGTACGAATACCCCTGCGGCTCATAAGAGGGCATCCGACCATGCACCTCATGGCTTAGAACGTCTAAGTCCCGACGGAGCTCCTTCACGGCAGCAGCCGGAGCTCGGCGGTCAACACGCCCATGGAGCTCATGAGTCTCACGACCAAGAGCGTCCAAGTCTTGGCGAAGGACCTCAAGGGCCCCGGCTTGCCAGCCTGAGAGGCAGCCTGACCACCAGGTCCAAGCCCAAGGGCTATCTCGATCGCATAGACGCGATCTCTAAGCTGACGGACCTCGTCGCTTAACAGGGACCCCACAGAGTCCCGACCCGAAGTTGAGGGTCCAGAAGGATACGGCTGAGAGGGAGCCGCGTACTCAAATGCGTGCGAGAGCTCCTCCTGCCCTCCTTGACCGGAACGGCGAGCTCCACTATCATGTGGAGCTGGTCGTCCAGGAGCGGCGGCGCTCTGGGAAGCGCCAGCTGCTAGTGAAGTGGCGGGGTTACCCCTCGTCACAGAACTCGTGGGAGCCGGAAGACCGGCTCCGGGTTGACTGCCCGAAGGCTGTTGAGATTTGGGATCAACAGCCGGGGCGTAAGTAGTCCGCGGCTTCTTAGCCGCCTTACGGTGTACGGTCCCTGGGTTGACGGAACCGTACCCGCGCTCATCTTGAGCGCTGGACTTAGACTGCTGTCTAATTCCCTCCATGACGGAGTGGAGTTGCCGCTTAGCGATTAAGTGGGCAAACTCGATGCGAAGATCGCGCTGGTCCAAGACATAGGACAGTAGGCGATCTTCTCGGAGTTCTTTCAACTCCTGAACTGTAAAGTTCTTCAGAGCCATCTCCAGAACAGGTCTTCTGCCTGAGAGTGGGTTGTGGTATTTTGGGGGGGTACCCCCACGCGGGGAAGAGCCCACCACGGTCTTCCGGTTTCTTCCGAAGACTAGTGAATTCCTTGAGAGGAATTCGGTGTGGTGCAAGTAGCACACACCTAGCGGCCTCAATGTCGTTGACAAAGAGTGGTTCGACTTGAACCAAGGCACGCTCATAGGCGCCACGTGAAGTTCGCCTATGGTTAAGACCACGAGGGGCCTTGAGGTGCTCCAAGAACATTGGAGACCCAGACCCCGCATCCGGTGGGTAGTATCCGCGAGGATACACCGGTGTGGGAGGCACAGGAGTGCCTTGCAGTTGAGCAGCTTGATAGCGCTCCTGCTGCTCATCGAGATCGTTAGAGATCTCTTGGGGCTCGGAGACAGCCCCCTCCTCTTCCTCCTCGTCTGAGGAGTCGAACAGGGATTTGAATCCCTTTGCGATTGAAGGCTCTGGCGTAGGAGAGCCAGGGGCTGCGCGCTTCTTAGCAGCAGCAGCACCCTCACCAGCCCGTTTTGGAGAAGCTGCTTTCGCAGCTTGGGCTCGAGCCTTACCTTCGGTTAAGGTAAGGCTCTTGGCAGGCGAGCTCGTCGAAGCTGCCTTTGCCTCTGATGATGTAGTATCATCGACAGGAGCGTCCTGTGCAGGATTGTCCTGTGCAGGAGCGTCCTGTGAAGGAGCATCCTGAGAAGAAGATGGATCTTTAGCGGATCCAGGAGAGTCCCCGTCAGACTCTGATCCCGTAATAATAGGGATGTGAAACTCCGGGGACTCTGACCCAGGACTGTGGTCCCGATAGGCGAACCGAGGGTTCGGCCTATCGTCGGGTGACAGGGAACGCGAACGACTGCGCCGCGAACACCCTTCTTGACTGGAAGTAGCAGCGGTGCGCTTGCTGCCTGCCTCGGAAGCCGCCTTGCGGACTTCCTTGCGCGGAGCGGCCTTGTAAGTGGGGGAGGATGTAACGGGGTTACATGAAAGGGGTACCCCAGAAAGGGTACTGCCTTTAGAAGTAGATATACTTCTGTGGGTATTTGTTTTAATACTCTGTTGGAGTGGTGTGGACCACACTACTCCACGTAGGTTCGGTGGCTGAGGGCCAACCAATAGCATTAAACCTACCTTTTATATGCATAATTAGATTAAAGTATAGTTAATTAGTAATTTGTACTACAGGCCAAATGGACCTAATTAACTATAAATAAATCAGTCTTAAATCTACTCTAAACTGGCTATTAAGTCCCCTAAGACCAGGGACTAATGTTCAAATTAATCTAGATTCTAATCTAGAGTCTAATCTAGAGGATTTTAGTCTAATCTTTACTCCTAATAAGTCCATAAAACCTCACTTTTATACCCGGTTTTATCAGCCACCGTTCACTTAGAGTTTGTATAATCTTGATATCACGCTTCCTCAAGCAAGGTGCTCGTGTGACCCCGTCACACTTGCGGCGTGTCCAGGGCCACCAGTTGTAGTTGCTAGCGATAAAACAGTTAACTATCAATCACCACTCACTTCCAAACATTCCTCGTCGTGCACAAGTCTTCACCTCAAGGACGCCTTCATTTTGACAACCCGTGTTCCTATAACAGAAGGTAGGTCATCCATAGCAGCGTTCTAGCAGCAGATAACATACCATGAGATATCCGACCTTTCCGACCCCTAACCCAAAGCATAACCAGGCAAATCGAGGGGGGGTCACCTTTAACTATCGCCCTGTCTCACCCCAAATACCGTTCAGATAGCAGTGACAGAACCCTAAGTCCGCTACGGCTCGCAAGTCGAGCCTTCGCTTGGCGGAGCGGCAACATTGGGTCCTGGGTTTGCATCCTTGTGCTTCGCACACGACCTGCAAGCCACAGACATATTTAGTGACATCTGCCCCCAAGATCCGACCAATCAAAGAGCCTGCATATCGCATTATACTTGAACGGACTATACTTGATATGCGGTCGGATGATTTGCACAATTTTACTAGAGTTTTGTTATGGTCGCACTTAAGTACGGTCGGAGAAGTGATGATATTCATCCATATACTACTATGTTACGTGCGACTCTCAAATTCTACTCTACTTTGTGCATAAGTGGAGCATTTGGACAAAAACGTCTTCCTGTTCTACATATAGACGAGAGAATTGTATTTCGTTGTAGTAGCGGTACTACTAGTAGTATTCCATAGCTATGATATCCTACGCTAGTTGGTGGTGTTGCGGATGTAGTACGGTTCGTTCATGAACTCTGCGTCACAGTAGGGGAATAGTGTATCGTCATCGGACGGTGTGAACAACTCCTTACCAGCGTAGATCATGACGTAGCAACCGGCAGCAGCACACACTGCGATCACTATGATTGACGCACCCTTGTCCAAGAAGGACATTTTCCGCCAGAAGACACGTAGGTAGATGATCAGCGGCATCAGCAGACAACTCGTCGTGTGGGCGGTGGCACCCGTGAAGTCCACCAGATCCAAGAACCGCTTACGTGCCAAAACAGCACACACCACCAAAATGACGATGATGCAGATACGCAGAGCGATGTAGCGCAGTGCGTTGCCGGCACCACGGTACGGTTCATGGAGCTGTTGCTCCGTGATTTCCTCACCGAACTCAAGTGCTACACGAAGCTGGGACAGCCGGCCTTCAGACTTCTCGACCAAGCTCGACGTAGACACTTGACGCCCAGACATCTCGTTGGGCGTTGAGTTGCGCACGTACGATCCCTGCAGCTCCAAGTCCTGCTCCACATTCGCACGGTCGATCTCGCCGTTGTATCGAACAACCTTGGGACTCTTGTGCATACCTAGAATGAGACGTTCAGCCATGTAGAACGGAGGCATCATGAGTGTCGAGAAAGCGATCGTGATGTGCACCTGCATGAATAGATATGCCATCACCACGGCACCACGGTCAGCGGTAAATCCAAGTGGCGCTAAGCCAAGAGGATCGGTAGTGCTCACAATCGAGTACAGGATGTTACCGGACAACTGGCAACCACCAGCAGTGTAACCAGCCAGAGCGATCGCGATGAAAAAAGCCGAGATGAACAGAATGGTGATCACCACCACACGAGGCATACGTTGGGGTTGTGAGTGCTCACGGTGAAGATCAGGCACCACAATAGCAGCACCGTACGCAAGAGCCAGGTTACCGAAGCACATCAACACTTGATGAACTGAAACGTCCGTCGACGGGATCGAGCCGTGGCCACGCATGTTCCACTGCAGCACAACAACGGCGATGATATCGGCAATGATCGTGCCCATGCTCGCAGCGAAGGCCATACCAGCGCTTTCCTTCAGCGTAGGAATGAGGCACACAGGCACAACCATGAGTGCCATAAAGATGATCCAGAACGTCTGACTGAACGAGTCGGGGAACAGCACATCAAGCAGAGTGCTACCCAGCACCAGAAAGGCACATGGCGACAGGAGACACACACCCATCTGAGAAAGCACAGTGAAAAAGCGACCCCACTTTCCCAGAGCCCACTCGCCCAGGTCACCATACGTCTTGACGGACGACGGGGAGACCAACAACACTCTAGACAACTTGAGCGTTGCGTATGTGTTGGCGAAGATCATGAAGGCCAGAGCGATTGACGCGTACACGGGTCCGGCACGGGAATAGTTGGCCGGCATCATAAGGGATCCCATACCACAGACCGAGCAGAAGAGATTAAACGAAGCCTTTGCATCGTCCATCGTGAAGAAGACCGACTTAGTGTTGCTACGCTGAGCTGAGGCGGTGGACGTGCGACCCATGGTTGATAGACGATTGCTTTGTTGCCTGGCTGCAGTTGTTGCTACTGTTCCTCTGCTGGAGAAGAGAAATTGCAAAGTGAGATGATTGGTGCCGGTGCTGACCGTCAGTCCGATTGCATATCTGCGTTACTAGGAGAGAAGGCAGAGAGAAAGCACTCTACATTCTGTTAACTGCAGTACGTATATAGCGCTGGATAAGCTCTGGATATTTATATTGGTCTTAGGTGGGATCGTGCAAGATCGCGTTTACCGATAACTTACTGTATAAATATAACACACAATAATTTTATAATTATCTAAATCTTATGCGAAAACGGTGAATGCTGGCCAACAGGTTAAGTTCAACATTCGAGAGACACTTATAGTGAGTTAACGTCGTGACGTTGGTAAAGAACTAAATTCGTTTTCTAGCGACATTGGAACACTGTTAAGCTCAACGTTAAATGTAACGAAAACAAAACGGATACTCACAGAAGTATATCTACTACATGAGGGGTACCCCAGAAAGGGTACCGCCTCTAGAAGTAGATATACTTCTGTGAGTATCCGTTTTGTGTACTCTGTTGTGGATGGTGTGGACCACACCACTGCCACGTAGGTTTGGTGGCTGAGGGCCAACCAATAACATTTGACCTACCTTTTATATGCATGTATAGAAACAAATTATAGTTGATTAGTAATTTGTATTACAGGCCAAATGATATAACATTTGGCCTGTAATACAAAGGCGGGTGCTACAGCCTAAGTTTTCTGTTACGGTTAGGTAACAGGAAACATGGAAAATGCCTATGTATGGCCATGTCTAGTCCATGATTCTAGAATAAATTACAGATATTTTCCCACATGGACAACACATGGTATAAACATGCAAAAATCATGTTAACAGTACACCATGACAATTCAAGACTGACGGCATATTGATGTCGTCGGAACCAAATTTCCTTCTATAGTGCATGTACTTAACTCTCCTTTGGAATGTACCTAAATCAGAAAAAATCATAAAACATGGACAACGTGGATAATCACAATGAAACATGCAAACTTGCATTGAAGTCCTTAGCAGAGCTGTTTACTGACTGGTCACCTCGCTGTCTTTGCTAGAGTTACTGAAATCTAACACAGCTCGAAGAATATCCCATCTCCGTCGCATCAAACCATTGGGAGAGTAGTTGTTCCCAACTTCCTTGTCGAAGCGACGCCAGAAGTAAAGACAAACAAATAAACCACAATTGTCGCTGCCTCTCTGGATGGGTGAGTGCACTAACGTGATGGAGTACCGTTGCGAGAGGCTTTTCTGTATGAGTTCACCAGCTATCTCTGTCAGTAGGTTCATAATTGCTCGCTTGCCCAAGCTGTCATAGCAGTAGATAGTCTGTTTTGGATTGTCTACAACGATACACGTCCAGTGATTATCATTCACATTCAGCGGCATCAAAATCACGTCCATTTCAGATCCGGCTAGTTTACTTAGCGTCACAGGTGGAATTCGTTTGCCTTTATCTGAGGCAGGCGTTGTCATCTTAGGTAGGAATATAGTAGCGTTATTCTCATACTTGGCAGCTAGTGTAAGAGTAAACGCGTTAATAAAGTTGTCATTGTACCAGCACTTCCCACGAGCACAATACACGTGTGTCCAATCCAAATGGAAACCTTCCCCAAAGCCATGAAGTCGCTGATATGGCCACGCCTGAAGTAGCCTTTTTGCCATCACATTAGCCCCTTCCTTCTCAAAATTCACGTCAATTTTCCCATGAGCCACGAATAACACATCATGCCATCTTTACATGCAACCTCTAAACTGGATAGGTATTGCATTGCCATCAACTGCCTCTGTGTGAAGACTCCAATTCCACTAATAGTCAGCACCCAAAATTCAGCACTTGGATTTACTTGGCTGCTTAGATCCATAGTCTCGAAAGGAGCTGCACGTTCAATCATGTGTAAGCGTTCTAGCACCAAAACTTGAGGAGTCGGAATGGAACAGGTGTAAAAGTGGGTACACACTTCGCTACGGACATTATTTGTTTTCGTTGTGCTGATACCGGATTTCAAATGTGTTTAGGAATGACGAGAGATCCTCAAGCAGTGGTTCGCAGTTTCTAATAAAGGCTTCGACTTCGATGACATCATCTCCCCGCAATGCATTGCGTAATTTTGCTCCATTGTTGTACTCTTTTCGATCTTTTCCCCGCTGTTTAGATTCTGCAGCTCTATCTTTTCGAGGTCTACCCACTCTGGTTTTGGGGTTGAACGGTTGCAATGCTACCTTTTTATAATTTGTCCTTCTTTTCCTTGGTAGTACGCGCTGATTCGAAATTGGATCCACTTTCGTTAGCCTCGGGGTCCCTTTCCTCCATTAAAACCGTTGCTGTCTCTGCAATTTGAGTAGGCGGCATTTCGCTGTCGTGGTCTTCTTTCATTTGCTCCTCCTCCACTATCATCTTCGTCTCCAGGCAATCCATTGCTACCTCTCCCTGCCGCAATTTTCCCCACCAATTCTCCAATGTATCCAGAGCCTCTTTGAATTTGTCATCTGGTAAATCAGTAAGCTCAGAAGTGATCCTGCTAAAAACGTTCTGTGCACTCTTGAACTTGTCGCGCTCAGCCATTTGTTTCTTATGTTTAGCATCTTCACATCTAGAATTGATACGCAGAGGGAAAGTGATATCAATCAATTCCTCGTCTAACGCTCCAACTCGCAGCCATCTGTGTTTCGATTTATGAGAAGGAAACGTGTTCACAAACGTGATATAAATATGGTTGAATCATGGTCAAAACATGGATACATGTTAGCAGATACATTTCAAACATGGTAAAACATGGAGATTCACAGTCAAGATCTAACATGGGGGCATACCTGTCCGGGATCGAGGAATATGGAATCGTAAGAAGTTTTGCAACGTGTTTGCGGTAAATCATTGCATGTCTGCAACTTCATCGTGGAGGAAAATTCACACGAACACATCCAATTGAACTAGTCGACGCGATGAGTCCGGTCTTCGCACTTCAACGTAACGTAGAGCTCCTCATCATCAATACAGTATCTTTTAACTACGTCCGCACCTGCAGCAAACTTGTACTCACACAATAAAATTTCAGCAAGCCACTCACTTGTCATCCCGAGGAACTGATTCATTTCGTCGTCGTAGTTGATGTGTCTCTGAGAACCTGGCATTACAACACGAGTAACATATTCGTCCTCCTTCCGGCGCTGATAACGCAATGTAGCTTCTAAGCATTGCCTCATGGACATCGAGCTTTCCAGGTTTGCTTTCAGCTTACCAAAGAAGTTTTCTAGGCGATTATTTGTGTGTTCTTGAAATGGCGAAGATCCATGCGGAAACACGTGACCCACATTTCCTTACACTCCATCCAATTCGACTCGAAGTAGGTCCACAGTGTGTTTTTGCCATCACGACACGCTAGCCGTTTGAATTCGTCTGCGTGATTTTGTAAGGCATCCATCGATTTTGACATTACCATGTTGTGTACACAATAGTCAAACTGTTTTAACACGTCACTTGAGTACCTTCCATACTTTTTGACATCCCGTACAACACCTTGTAACCACTTCAGGACGTGGAAGTGGCTAAGTAAGATGCGAACATCAGGAAACATACTCCGTAGCACGCCGATTTCATTTAAATCTTTGTCCACCATAATCACCTTTGTCTTTTTTCCAATCATTCACAGCCTGGAATTGCTCAATGGCTTTTGTCATATGCCAGTCGGCGTTCCTTTCAATCACTGAGTGTTGTACGGCTTGGCCACAACCAAACTGGTCATTACCATTAGAGTGCGCAGCTGGTAGTTGTATCTGAGTCAGATCATGAATGAAACATGGGTAAATCAGTAAAACATGGGTAGACAAAACATGACCTCTTCTGGAACACCATTGTGCGCACCTGTTGGCATTGTGGGTACAATCCACTAACAGGATTTCGGGAAAACGTTTGTACAATTTGCGCATGTGCTGAGAACTAACCGAAATGACAGCAGTTTGCCCATTTGTGTTTTCATCGATGGCGGCGACATTACCTAACGCCTCCAGTTCGAAATTGACCCACAACTCGGCTACTAAGTCCTCGTCACTTAGGGAACCACCTAAACATTTGTAGATAAAAGGACAAACATAGTTAGTACTCCAAATATAGTATCTGTGAATAATCTATAGACTGTTACACACACCGCAGCTCTTGATCTTCGAGATCATGTTGTACACATCCTTCAACTGCACATAGTGCGGAGATCGTTCACGAATATAATCATAGATTCTGCTGGCTCGACTCCCACTTGCAACCATTAATTCCACGTCTTTCATGACCGGGTCTCCACTGGGTATCCGTCGAACGAACGGATAACTCCGAAATATTTCTTCCGATACAGGATGAGAATGGCCATAGAACGCCTGTTTTACCTCTATGACCCATTCATCAGGAGAACGTAGAACAACTTGAGCTCTAAATCTCATTGGGCAACAAATGCCGTTGACTTTGTGCCTAGGACGAACTCCCTTCGAACGAACTCGAGGTTTCCAATGTACACTCGCTGATATGGGTCCATTCGGTCAGGAACCAATTGTAGTTCCGAGGCTGGTTTACCCACGTTCGACTTCATCCTAGCAATTTGACGATTCCTTAGTCGCACATTGTGCGTCTCACAAATAGCCAAAACTGTCTTCGTATCGCTCTGATACTTTTGTAGATATTTTTCAAACTTTTACCAGGTATTGTGGTATTTCTTCAGCTCATGAAAAAAGTACATCTCCTCCTCACATGCACCAAGCGCACGCTTCCGACTTCCACGTGAATTGCCAGACGTATGTTCACTGCTTTCTTCATCGCTTTTTCTTCATAGCCACCACTATCTCCACCATCGCTATACGAGTGACCACTGCCTTCTTTTTGATTTGTACGTACAAGCTCCGTTGAACCATCACCACAGGAAACAATACCGTTCGTGCTCTGAGCGTTCGGTATCCCACCACGTTGCGTTTCACTTGCAACGAAACTTTCACCAGACTGACGGGGATTCACAGAGCCATCAGAATTTCCATTGTCATCGCTACTACTGCTTGTAGCTGCAGGTATGTCTAGCAATCGTAGTAGCTTGTATGTTTTCTTTGACCGGGACATGCTGCAGTGAAAACAACAATAGTACAAAACATGTTCAAAACATGGCCACAAACAGGGTTCATACATGTTAGTCTCTAAGACCGGCGCCAATCAATTTAGCTAAGTGAAGACTCATACATACGTGGATCTAAAAAGACAGACACAAATTTAGACAAATATCAACCATCACACAGATAATACATCTCATTCAGTTCGACAATTGCATCTTGAGCATCTACAATTAAAGAGATGGCCTAACTCGTCCTTCGTTATCACCTTTTCACGTCCTACACAGGTACGGTGGCCTCGCGCCGTTCCAATCGGCAAACTGCATCGCAGGACATTCACCACGACATTAACAATAGCGCGATCAGCTAAAATACAACTACAGAAGTCACACCTTTTGTTGTCAGCACCAGCAGTCTTGTGAAAATGCCTACAAGAGGGGGGGTTCTTGCGACTATACACAGATAGCTGCACATAAGCCAAGTACGGCATCACAATCAGTTCTACACCTTATCATCACATGGCACCCAATAAAGCGCAGTACCTGTCAACAGACGAAGGGTGAAAACGCTGGGAGGCTACAGAGGAGTCTGGGTTTCGCAGGGCTTCGTAAGGGCGCGCAAGGTCGGGGGGCGTGGGCTTCGCTTTTCCCGACACGTGGCAGAATGAGTGGATAAAGAGAATGAAATTTAAAAATGCAACAAATCCATAAATAACAATCATGGTCAAACATGGTTTAAAACATGTACAAAACATATTCTGCAAATCATGGGTTGTAGCCTTCCGGATGGTATAATTAACTATAAATAAGTCAGTCTTAAACTTACTCCAAACTAGCTATTAAGTCCCCTAAGACCAGGGACTAGTGAACTGCCGTTCACTTAGAGTTTCTATATTCTTGATAGCACGCTTTCTCCAAGCAAGGTGCTCGTGTGACCCCGTCACACTTGGTAGCACTTGTAGTCAATCCACGCCTACGCGGGTAGATTGACTACCTGAATCCTCTGTGGCTCCTACAAGGTAAGCCAGGATGGATAGAGGGGAGTTCCCTCATTTGACCGACTCTCAGTTCGAGTCGGTCCGGAAGATGGTGGGCATCTTTGGAGGAGATGCCCTCCGAAGCTTGGCGGCTGCTACGCCGGCCGAGCAGGTCGAACGCATTGAGGCGTTCGACACGTACGAGAGAGGGCTTATCGCCCACGTACAGGGGCTGCAGACCCCCGTGGCTGAGATGAAGCCAGCCCAACCTAAGCAGTTGAGGCTTAAGGTTAACCCTTATGAGGGAAAGGAGGGAGAGAACCTCCACTTCTGGGTCCGAGA
Organism: Phytophthora palmivora; assembly: GCA_008079305.1. Taxonomy (NCBI): domain Eukaryota; phylum Oomycota; class Peronosporomycetes; order Peronosporales; family Peronosporaceae; genus Phytophthora; species Phytophthora palmivora. The sequence goes on from VOQZ01001959.1 coordinate 29,330, forward strand.
GGTCGAGCTCGCGATGGACGCGGCTCTAATCTCGACCGAGCGACTTCGGGTCGCTTTCGCCCTGTCCAATCTAGGAGGTCGGGCGAAGACCTGGGCGTACACGCGCGAAGCGACAACGCCGGGTTGCTTCACAACCTGGGCTCAGCTGTGTGAACAGCTCAGAGCCGCCTTCATCCCGACGAACTATGAGTATCGCCAGCGCTCGCGCTTCCTTGCCTGTAAACAAGGGAAACGTGAGCTGCATGAGTACATCCAGGAGATGCGAGTACTCGCTGCATCTCTGGTAGGGAACCCCCTACCTGAACACATCAAAGTGACCGTGTTCATGGATGGCCTGAAGGTGGGCCCATCCCGCACACAGTTGTTCCGCGTGCATGCGAACACTATGGAGGAGGCGATCCAGATCGCCCTCCAAGAGGAGTACAGCCACCGACAGGCTCGTACTCCTACGCCGGTGTGGCAAGCCCACAATGCGTCGTCAGGCGCAGTGCAAGGAGCTCCAGCAGCTAGAGCTAGCACCGGGCCGGTACCCATGGAACTGGGTACGGCCGTACAGAGCTCCATCCGTTGCTACGGATGTGGGAAGCTCGGGTACATGCAACGTGCCTGCCCTGCGGGAGGGCGAAGGAAATTCCCTTCCAAATCTAGGGGCTCGAGGGCCCGTGGCAGAAGCCGCGACCCAAGAGCCAGGGGAACTGGGGTCACCAGTAGGGGCGGGGCGCCCTACTGGGGAAGATCTAAGTCCCCATGATAGGAGTGCGGACGGCGCACGCCATGGAGGCTTAGCCCCTGAGAGCCTGGGTGCTCTCGCGACGAGAAAGAGCAGCGGCGGACTGCTCGTGGTACACGCGAGTGTACGGGGATATGGAGATCCCTTTAGAGTCCTGATTGACTCTGGGGCGTCGACGAACTTTGCTCGACGCCAGACGGTCGCACGGAATGGCGACAAGTATGCCGATGCTTTGCGAGAAAGCAAAGGCAGGGGCCAGGTCTCGGTAAGACTGGCCGATGGTACGGTGGTTAACGTACCTGGGGTCCATATGGACCTGGCTGTAATGTTTGAGGACTTTGACAGCACGGAGTCGTTCCTTGACCTAGACATGGACAAGTACGACTTGATCCTGGGCATGCCGTGGCTCGAAAAGCACGAGCCCTGGATCGATTGGCGCGGCAAAGCCATTGGGGCTAGCCGGCCCGCAGTCTCCGACAGAGCTTTGGTGTGTAATGTTCCACCTCTGTTCGGGACTGGGGCGCCAGAGATGGTCGCCAAGGCGCTTATGCGCCCGAGGAAGTACTGGGAGTCAGTGACTCCAATGAAGGTGTTGCGATGAGCCTCGCAACCGGTCGTGAGACCAAGGCTCATTGCCAAGCGTGTGGGATTGCCACGACGGCAAGTCCCAACGCTGAGAGTCGTCGCGCCGTATGGGCTTCGACTGTGGCAGTGCCGGACGGCACTGACCAGGCGGGTAACATAGGTCCGCAAGCAGCAGAGGCTGCTGAGGAGAGCGCTAAAGGCGTCTCCTGGGTGGGGGTAACATAGGTCCACAGGCGGGTAACGTAGTTCCGCAAGCGGGTAACATAGGTCCGCAAGCAGCTGAGGCTGCTGGGGAGGACGCTGAGGGCGCCTCCGGTGTGGGTAACATAGTTCCACACGAGGTCGAAGAGACCGAGAAGATTGAGAGCGCAGCGTGCGTCTCTGGCGTGGGTAACGTAGTTCCACGCGGGGTCCGACCAGTACGAGGGCGGAGGTGTCGTCGAACACCTCCCGTGTTGATAACAAAGTACCACACTCGGAGTCTGAGACTCCACCGGCACGGCCGGTCGAAGGTCAATGCCATGTCTTCGACGACGTGTCCGGTCGTCAAGTTAGGGCATGTGGGCTTAGCCAACTATCTTCATAAGTACAGCGCAGGGTACGCTGAACTAGCTCGACCCTTGTCGGATCTCTTAAAGAAAGATGCCGACTGGGTCTGGGAGCAACAGCACCAGGATGCTTTTGACAGCATCAAGGCGAGCTTACAGCAAGCGCCAGTCCTGGCCTTGCCGGACGAAAACAAGTCATTTAGCGTCGTCTGTGACGCTTCTGACTATGCAATAGGCTGTGCGCTGTTGCAGAAGGACGATGAGGGACACGAACGTGTCATCTCCTTCCAGTCCAGGCAGCTGAAGGTTGCCGAACGGAACTATCCCGTTCATGACAAGGAGCTACTTGCAATGAAGTACGCCCTTGTCAAATTTAGAGTTCATCTCTTGGGCACAAGGCCCTTTGTGATCTACACTGATCACGCGTCCTTGCGGACTACCACCAACTCGCCGCATCTGTCGCAGCGGATGGCGAGGTGGCTGTCATTCTTCGCGGAATACAACTTCCGCGTTGAATACAAGCCGGGCAAGCTCAACGTGCTTGCCGATGCATTGTCGCGTCGACCTGACTATGATCTAGCTCATGTCAGTCGGGTCACGACAGATCTATACGATCGAATACGCTTGGCGTATCAGGAGGACGAGAACTACACACCACTGGTGCACTTCTTGTCCGATGGCAAGGACGCCAAAGTCGACAGGCTTTCGCCTCGACAGCGGGCGCAGCTCCATCGTTATGAGCTGGTCGATGGGTTACTCCATTACAGAGTAGACCCTAGAGATCCTCCTCGGTTGTCGTTCCAAACGACGAGGATCTGAAGTATGACATACTTCTGGAGGCGCATGGTGCGTCGATGAGTGGCCATCTTGGCCGGGAGAAGACCTACTAAATGGTCTCTCAGACATTTTGGTGGCCCCGCATGTATAAATGGGTGGCACACTATGTCAAGACATGTGAAACATGTCAGAGGGCGAAGCCTTCGGGCCACGCCTCGGCTCCAATGCAGAGCCTTCCTGTGCCAGCGGACTGCTGGAAGTCGATGAGTCTCGACTTCGTCTTCGGCCTGCCGGCCGATGACAAGGGCAACACCGGCATATTGGTGTTTGTCTGCCGTTTGAGCAAGATGGTGCATCTTGCTCCGGTACGTGACAAGGTCACCGGGAAACAAGCTGCACAGCTGTTCCTAGATAGCGTGTTTCGCTATCATGGTCTACCAGAGACCATAGTCTCGGACAGAGACCCGCGTTTCACGGGTGCGTTCTGGGACACCCTGTTCCAATTGTTAGGAACTAAGTTGACGATGTCAACTGCGGACCACCCGCAGACGGATGGTCAGACGGAGCGCGTCAACCGCGTGCTCGAAGATACTCTGCGCAGTATCTGTGCGGAAGCACCTCGATCCTGGTCGGATCACCTTCCTATGGTTGAGTTTGCACTCAACAATGCGGTACACGCATCAACGGGGTTTACCCCGTTCTATTTGAATGGGTTAAGACACCCCCAGGTGCCGCTAACCTTGCGGGGAGGCACCGTGGCCTCCATCGTAAGTGGGGGAGAGGCTCGGAGAGCCTTTTCCTCCCAGGTCTCAGCAATAGAGCCCGAGTCTTTAAAAAGACAGTTGTCGTCATTTATTGACAACAGGCTGACGTTGATCAGCCGGGTTAGAGACGCAATGGCGTTAGCCCAAGACAAACAAAAGGAGTACTCTGACAAGAAAAGTAGAGGAAACTTAAACGTGTTTAAAGAAGGAGACTTAGTCCTACTTGACACTAAGAACCTACCGCTAAAGGTGGTTAGCTCTGTAGAGAGCAACAAGTTGAAGCATCGCTTCATCGGACCCTTTGCGATCCTGGCCAGACATGGCGCGGCGTATACCATTGACCTCCCAAAGTCAATGGCGACGCACCCGACGTTCTACGTGGGGCGTCTTAAGCGGTATCGCGATCCGCTGGGTCTTCCTTCTCGGACGGAGGAAGACCAAGGTGAGAACTCACCTCCTCGAAACGAGGCTGGGTCCTCTGGACAACCGGAGTTGCCGGTGTCGAAGCCTGTGAATAAACGCAGGCTGGTACCCACGCGAGTCATACGACGGGTATGACGGTACCGAATGGGAAGAGCTTGGGTAAGAGCTATACCCATAAGCCGAGTGGTACGAATACCCCTGCGGCTCATAAGAGGGCATACGACCATGCACCTCATGGCTTAGAATGTCTAAGCCTCGACGGAGCTCCTTCAAGGCAGCTGCCGGAGCTCGGCGGTCAACGCGCCCATGGAGCTCATGAGTCTCACGACCAAGAGCGTCCAAGTCTTGGCGAAGGACCTCAAGGGTCCCCGGCTTGCCAGCCTGAGAGGCAGCCTGACCACCAGGTCCAAGCCCAAGGGCTATCTCGATCGCGTAAACACGATCTCGAAGCTGACGGACCTCGTCGCTTAATAGGGACCCCACAGAGTCCCGACCCGAAGATGAGGGTCCAGAAGGATATGGCTGAGAAGGAGCCTCGTACTCAAACGCGTGCGAGAGCTCCTCCTGCCCTCCTTGACCGGAACGGCGAGCTCCACTATCATGTGGAGCGGGTCGTCCAAGAGCGGCGGCGCTCTGGGAAGCGCCAGCTGCTAGTGAAGTGGCGGGGTTACCCCTCGTCACAGAACTCGTGGGAGCCGGAAGACCGGCTCCGGGTTGACTGCCCGAAGGCTGTTGAGATTTGGGACCAACAGCCGGGGCGTAAGTAGTCCGCGGCTTCTTAGCCGCCTTACGGTGTACGGTCCCTGGGTTGACGGAACCGTACCCGCGCTCATCTTGAGCGCTGGACTTAGACTGCTGTCTAATTCCCTCCATGACGGAGTGGAGTTGCCGCTTAGCGATTAAGTGGGCAAACTCGATGCGAAGATCGCGCTGGTCCAAGACATAGGACAGCAGGCGATCTTCTCGGAGTTCTTTCAACTCCTGAACTGTAAAGTTCTTCAGAGCCATCTCCAGAACAGGTCTTCTGCCTGAGAGTGGGTTGTGGTATTTTGGGGGGGGTACCCCCACGCGGGGAAGAGCCCACCACGGTCTTCCGGTTTCTTCCGAAGACTAGTGAATTCCTTGAGAGGAATTCGGTGTGGTGCAAGTAGCACACACCTAGCGGCCTCAATGTCGTTGACAAAGAGTGGTTCGACTTGAACCAAGGCACGCTCATAGGCGCCACGTGAAGTGCGCCCATGGTTTAGACCACGAGGGGCCTTGAGGTGCTCCAAGAACATTGGAGACCCAGACCCCGCATCCGGTGGGTAGTATCCGCGAGGATACACCGGCGTGGGAGGCACAGGAGTGCCTTGCAGTTGAGCAGCTTGATAGCGCTCCTGCTGCTCATCGAGATCGTTAGAGATCTCTTGGGGCTCGGAGACAGCCCCCTCCTCTTCCTCCTCGTCTGAGGAGTCGAACAGGGATTTGAATCCCTTTGCGATTGAAGGCTCTGGCGTAGGAGAGCCAGGGGCTGCGCGCTTCTTAGCAGCAGCAGCACCCTCACCAGCCCGTTTTGGAGAAGCTGCTTTCGCAGCTTGGGCTCGAGCCTTACCTTCGGTTAAGGTAAGGTTCTTGGCAGGCGAACTCGTCGAAGCTGCCTTAGCCTCAGATGATTCAGCATCATCAGCTGGAGCGTCCTGTGAAGGAGCGTCCTGTGCAGGAGCGTCCTGTGAAGGAGCATCCTGAGAAGAAGATGAATCTTTAGCGGATCCAGGAGAGTCCCCGTCAGACTCTGATCCCGTGATAATAGGGATGTGAAACTCCGGGGACTCTGACCCAGGACTGTGGTCCCGATAGGCGAACCGAGGGTTCGGCCTATCGTCGGGTGACAGGGAACGCGAACGACTGCGCCGCGAACACCCTTCTTGACTGGAAGTAGCAGCGGTGCGCTTGCTGCCTGCCTCGGAAGCCGCCTTGCGGACTTCCTTGCGCGGAGCGGCCTTGTAAGTGGGGGAGGATGTAACGGGGTTACATGAAAGGGGTACCCCAGAAAGGGTACTGCCTTTAGAAGTAGATATACTTCTGTGGGTATTTGTTTTAATACTCTGATGGAGTGGTGTGGACCACACTCCTGGTGTGGACCACACTACTGCCACGTAGGTTGAGGTGGCTGAGGGCCAACCAATAGCATTAAACCTACCTTTTATATGCATAATTAGGTTAAATTATAGTTAATTAGTAATTTGTATTATTACAGGCCAAATGAACCTAATTAACTATAAATAAATCAGTCTAAAACCTACGCTAAACTGGCTATTAAGTCCCCGTCAGACCAGGGACTAGTGAACTGCCGTTCACTTAGAGTTTGTATACTCTTAATAGCACGCAAATCGGGAAAGGTGGGACTGATAAAGATTGCGAATATACCAATTGTGCACAGGGACCAGTCCACGCGATAGGGTACTGAAATTTTGTTATTATCTAGGAATCCAACACATTGACATTTGTGAGTTTTCTGTAGATTCGATACTACCAACGCATCGCGTTGGTGTAGGGCGATGTAGAGGACTTACTTGGACTGGGGTGGAGCAAGTTGAAGATAAGCGTTGTCTATTCTGCTAGTGCCGGGCTGCGCGATGACCATCTTGGACAACATGACCTTTTGTAGAAGAGTCAAACGTAGGCAGTGGTGGGGGATGCAAATATGGGACCTATGGTTATTGTAGCAGGCTAGTATAGGCGGAACATGTACCAGCAATACATAATGCTCACTGTAAGCCATCCATTTGCCACCATAAAGCAACTCATGCATGCATGCAAGCTCTTTCTGCAGACTGCGCAAAGATGCTAACTTGCATGTAATTCAGTATACGTACCATTTTTGCATCAAACTCCGTCACCATCGTTTTTGTTTATCACTACTGACTCGTGGAGGAATATAGACAGACTCAGGTGCCGATTTGCCGGGGAATTCTGTATGATGCAATTTGAATATAATGAGGAATACAAAAGTGAAATTGTTAGTCATTAATTTCAATTGTATAGGGTCCCTGGGGTCAACTATGGTTCCATTCAGCCCTGAGTACAATACGGTGAAGAAATTATCGACACAAGCGATGCCCTCTTCGTGGTTGCAACCTCTCAAGTTTACGTTGTGGACCGCCGTGCAATCGCTTGGAAGAGCAAGCACCTTTTATGATGAGTTTGGGCAAACAACTGCACGTATTTTAATACATGCGGCTTCTACGACGAAGATTGATCCACCGCGGGTGGTTTACGGCGTGGAGACAAGCTGGTTAGAGATAAAACTAACAAAGTACGTGGTGTCCACATACGCTCCAATTTCGGCATCTCTCGTCGGCCAACATCCCCTAAACTACCTGTCAGCTAAAACTGAAGTTCCCTGCCTCGTCGCGTATCCGTCTACAGATAATAGACGTGGCAACCTTTACCATCTCCCTTTTCAACAGTATACTTAACTGCATACACCGCGTGCCCCGCAGTTCCTAGGAGTTTCTTGTGGCGCGCAGGCCATGGTTCCCGGTACTTCAGTGTGCAGAGCACCGACATGGCACGAAAATGCTGACGTCCTTGCACATTGGGTTTTTGGGAGACTCCAAGGTCTCTCCTAGCAACGCAGACATGCAACCGGACTGGCGGTCGGCCGGATCCAGCACCACCGTCAAAAAGACTCACTTTGCAATTTCTCTTCTCCAGCAGAGGAACAGTAGCAACAACTGCAGCCAGGCAACAAAGCAATCGTCTATCAACCATGGGTCGCACGTCCACCGCCTCAGCTCAGCGTAGCAACACTAAGTCGGTCTTCTTCACGATGGACGATGCAAAGGCTTCGTTTAACCTCTTCTGCTCGGTCTGTGGTATGGGATCCCTTACGATGCCGGCCAACTATTCCCGTGCCGGACCCGTGTACGCGTCAATCGCTCTGGCCTTCATGATCTTCGCCAACACATACGCAACGCTCAAGTTGTCTAGAGTGTTGTTGGTCTCCCCGTCGTCCGTCAAGACGTATGGTGACCTGGGCGAGTGGGCTCTGGGAAAGTGGGGTCGCTTTTTCACTGTGCTTTCTCAGATGGGTGTGTGTCTCCTGTCGCCATGTGCCTTTCTGGTGCTGGGTAGCACTCTGCTTGATGTGCTGTTCCCCGACTCGTTCAGTCAGACGTTCTGGATCATCTTTATGGCACTCATGGTTGTGCCTGTGTGCCTCATTCCTACGCTGAAGGAAAGCGCTGGTATGGCCTTCGCTGCGAGCATGGGCACGATCATTGCCGATATCATCGCCGTTGTTGTGCTGCAGTGGAACATGCGTGGCCACGGCTCGATCCCGTCGACGGACGTTTCAGTTCATCAAGTGTTGATGTGCTTCGGTAACCTGGCTCTTGCGTACGGTGCTGCTATTGTGGTGCCTGATCTTCACCGTGAGCACTCACAACCCCAACGTATGCCTCGTGTGGTGGTGATCACCATTCTGTTCATCTCGGCTTTTTTCATCGCGATCGCTCTGGCTGGTTACACTGCTGGTGGTTGCCAGTTGTCCGGTAACATCCTGTACTCGATTGTGAGCACTACCGATCCTCTTGGCTTAGCGCCACTTGGATTTACCGCTGACCGTGGTGCCGTGGTGATGGCATATCTATTCATGCAGGTGCACATCACGATCGCTTTCTCGACACTCATGATGCCTCCGTTCTACATGGCTGAACGTCTCATTCTAGGCATGCACAAGAGTCCTAAGGTTGTTCGATACAACGGCGAGATCGACCGTGCGAATGTGGAGCAGGACTTGGAGCTGCAGGGATCGTACGTGCGCAACTCAACGCCCAACGAGATGTCTGGGCGTCAAGTGTCTACGTCGAGCTTGGTCGAGAAGTCTGAAGGCCGGCTGTCCCAGCTTCGTGTAGCACTTGAGTTCGGTGAGGAAATCACGGAGCAACAGCTCCATGAACCGTACCGTGGTGCCAGCAACGCACTGCGCTACATCGCTCTGCGTATCTGCATCATCGTCATTTTGGTGGTGTGTGCTGTTTTGGCACGTAAGCGGTTCTTGGATCTGGTGGACTTCACGGGTGCCACCGCCCACACGACGAGTTGTCTGCTGATGCCGCTGATCATCTACCTACGTGTCTTCTGGCGGAAAATGTCCTTCTTGGACAAGGGTGCGTCGATCATAGTGATCGCAGTGTGTGCTGCTGCCGGTTGCTACGTCATGATCTACGCTGGTAAGGAGTTGTTCACACCGTCCGATGACGATACACTATTCCCCTACTGTGACGCAGAGTTCATGAATGAACCGTACTACATCCGCAACACCACCAACTAGCGTAGGATATCATAGCTATGGAATACTACTAGTAGTACCGCTACTACAACGAAATACAATTCTCTCGTCTATATGTAGAACAGGAAGACGTTTTTGTCCAAATGCTCCGCTTATGCACACAATAGAGTAGAATTAAAGAAGAGTCGCACGTAACATCGTAGTATATGAGTGCCATGGTATCTGCTGCTGGAGCGTTGTTATGGATGACCCACGCTCTGTTAGAGGAACATGGGTGGGTTGCTCAAGGCTTTGAGACTAGTTCGAGTCGTCTCTACCGTCTCGAGAACTTCGTGGGAGACGTGAATCTGCTGCCTGCACAACGCTACAAAGTACCGAAAATGACTCAAGAAGTTGACACGAGGGGGTTGTTGGTGGGCACAAAATTGTTCGTCCACTTTATTTCGAACACAAAGAGTATCCAGTTGAGTCTCCGGTGCGTCCAAGTATTCTACCTTTTCATGATAGTATCAGGTAGAATAGTGACATTTTATTGTAGAGTTTCGGAGTTTGTCAAGCCTCGTGAGATGCAAGTGGAGCAAAGTGATGGAGAGCAAGGACGTGTGTTCTACACAGACAAGTGGCGATGCAACCTGGAGATTCTACGTTGGAGGTGGTTCAAATTTTTGTAGAACGTAGTACAGACCAGACTCATCGTTCTCTGTATTGTAGACTGGAGCGAAACTTGTTTTCTGAGTTCTCGAGCAATGGCAGTTTAGTGGCTTCAGATGCAGAGTTGAGCCGCCTTCCAGAGCCGCTTCTTGCGCGTGTTGAGGAGTTTCTGGTTGTTCCAGACTTTTGTCGAGTTACTCAGACGAGCAAGGTACGAAGACACAGCACTTTAGGTGAAATGAAGTCTTGACTGTGCTTTTGTTTGTTGTAGTACTTGCATCAAATGCATTTGACGACGAGGATCTCGGAATTCTACGGGATCCATTCATGTATCCGCAGTTTTACTGATGTTTTGGTCAAGTAGAACGTTGTTCATGCATGTTCGTCCAATTTTGGGCGTTAACGTAATAGGTATTTTTACGAGTTCCACTGACAAGTTTTCCAACGTAAGTGCCTTCAGTGTCAAGTTGATGCGGTGGGGGAGCACCGGGAACGGCAGCTTCGGCGTTGGAGCTACAGCCTATAATTTTGCTTCACGTGATGAAAATGCTAGCTACTATTACTACCAAGAACCATCAGCCCCACTTGCAGCATCAACTGGTGTATTTGGAGGTTCTCAACTGGGTGGGGTTCAAGCAAAGAAACCTACTGATAAAAAACAAGGAAGGAGAATCGTTGGTAGTAACATGCGTGCTTCGAGATTAAATCGGCAGCAGAAAGCTTTAACAGGAAAAGTTGAATGTCTGGAGGGTACTTCACGTCAGACCAAACCAAAAGCACGACCACCATTAATCGTGTGTTCTGGGAAGGGTGTGTGCAGTCCAACCGGTGACAGTAGCGGCAGCGAAGATCGAGACGATATCACCAGCCAACGCGGTGATCAAAATTCAGGCAGGTTGCTCGTTCCAGACAATAATGGAAATGATGTTCAACTCAGCACTCGATCGACGCAAGTTGTTGACTCAGTGAAAACGAAAAGAACAAATGAATTGGAATCACCACTGCGGCATCGCACGGATGAGGAGCTCGAACAGATTATTCGTGATTTACGAGACCAAGTTTTCCAAAAGCAAGACAACATCCAAATATTGAAACCTGTAACAAACAATTCTGATGATAATCGAACGCAGAAGCACCATCGCAAACACTTAAAGAACCCAGTCGAGAGGATGGAGGGCACAGTCGTTAGTGTACCTGTTGCTGCCAGCATTGAGTCCAAACCCACAAACAACGGAGTGTTATTACAGCGTCCACTATCAAGTTCTCATCTCAATCGGCTCGTGACAGAAACTACAATTCAAATGGTTGTACCAGCTATCCTTTCGGAAGCTCCTGTCAGAACAAGCAGTAGCAACAATTTGTTCTCTTCGCTGGATTTGAGCTCCTTACGAAGTTCGTCTTCAAGATCTAGTATCACATCCAATTCCAGTGTTGGTATGGAAAACAAGTCCTCACGTTTAAAAGCACGATCAACACAGACATCTGCATCAACTAACGTTCGCCGGCGTAGAAAAGCTCGTGAAAATGGTCAATACGACGATTTCAACGATGGTAGTGAAAGTTTTCTTTACCTGGTGGACGTAGATGACAACGGCGATGACCCCGAAGCCCACTCACTCTCACCAGTTGGACCCTGGATTGTAGACGATTTTTCAGATGTGGTTACTACCGATACACCACGATCTCCTTCTACATGCTACTCTGTGTCAAGCCTTATGAGTGAAGATTTAAATATTGAAGGTGGTGCCGAGTGGAGCAGTAGTGATCTGGCAGCAATGTCACCTCGCAGTCGCCTATTGTATTTTTCTGATTGTGCAGATGACTGCGAGACGTCTAGAACCTCGCAAATGCATTGGCAAAGTCTTCGTCGTATTGCTACTTGTAGAACTGTAGTGAGCGAGAAATGTGCAAAAGCGGAATCTCGACCCAAGCGCTGTTCATCTGCGAACATCACTATGCAAGGAAAACCCCGTAGTATCTCGTCAATCTCGGGCATACCGAAGCAAAAGACAAGTAGACGAACGCGAAAACGACCACAAAGTGGAGGAGCTGTACGATCTCAAGGACAAGTGTAGTGACGATAGCTAACGCATTGGTAACTCGGTGGAGAATGAATTATGTGTTAAGGATACAATCGCTAGACGTCTTCGACACTTTCTAGGCCTCACGGGCATTGTTGTGCGTGGTGTCAAGGTCTATTCGAAGGAGCATGGAGAGGTCCTCACGTGATCGATGTAGCTTCTGACTAGCCTGTTGTGTATCTGCATCGGCTCCTTCATGCTCTGGTCCGGACTCACTCGCGGTGTTTTTACCAAGTCGCCGAATTCCACCAACTCCATGCTTCACTGAGTGCACACTAGGCTGATTCTCCTCATCAAGTGCTTCCAGCAGTACGTCTTCAGTTCGTACAACTGATGGTGACATGGCAGGAGAAATCAACACTTCATGCTCCTCTGCATTGGGAGAAAGAGCACTTTCTTCGCGATAAGCAGGAATTGTCACTCCAAAAGCTTTCTCAACCTCGATAAATAGGCTTTGGACTTCTAAAACTCCCTCTACTTTGTCAGTCTTTGAGAAGCCCTCATTGTTTCCACGCATTTGGGCTCGGATGGTACCATGCGAGTCGAGATGGTCAACCAACCACCCAGGAATCCAACTCGCAGTACTGAGGAACTTTGGGTCACACCTGAACAACTCTTGTAAAACTGGCGATGCACTCGCACGGCGAACCACAAACTCCAGCAACAAAAGTGTGTACTTAGGAGAGCCGTGGTCTCTGTAGTAAGTCACACTCTCTAGGACGCCCCGCGTTGGTGAAAAAATGTGTTGATGAACAGTCCACGATAGGTTTGATATCTCGCTTTTTCTTTGAGTTTTGCTCTCTCTTCTTCTTCAGTAAGAAGCCTTCCGAAAACAGCCAACACCTTCTCTGCATGCGAGTCTTTAACTTCCTCTAAGACACCAATTAACAGAGATACCAAACGATCACACATCGAAGACGAAGCCTCATTCTCGAAAATAATGCGAATTAGTATGGGCAGTACGATATCTTCCAAATCAAACAATACGACATTCTTCAGTGCTGCGTGGCTCAAAAGCAGCGTTGTATCCAGCGGTGGGGGAGCTGGTTGGTCATAAGACTCGAGTAATTGCTTCAGCAACTTGGTCTCCAAAAGAAACGTACAAAGTCGAAGATCGTGCTCGCGAAGGGGAGCTCTGGATCTTGTTTCGATAGCCAAAGGTGCAATTCCTCGAGACGCTGCGCTACTTTTGATAACATCTGAGGGTCCACATGGTGTCTGCAACGTCAGGAGGAAGTGATTAAGAAATTGCAGTTTTTTCAGAAACAAACCACGAAGTGTACACAGTTCCGCTGATACTTTCTCCTTGCTGTTCGCTCCAGTCGATTCACTGATGCATTTCTCGAAAAAACTACCAAGTTGTCTAACTGCTGGTACTCTTGATTCCACCGCTAGTGTCAAAACACATCCAGACGAGGGATCACACAAGTCGAGATGAGGTTCTCGCGAGTAGAACATATTTAATGCCTCACGAAAGAATGCCACAAGTGCCTCCTCTGCCTCCACATTTTTGGCTATGACTTCACGCACAAGTACACTAACAGCAGCTAAAAGAACCCGGAAACAACTATCGATGAGTTCTTGTCCACCAGAACTGAGGAATAATGTGTCAAAGAGCCATGTACGTTGGCTTTCCACGTGAGCTACAACAGTTGATGAAGGTGTCGAATGGGAGGTAGTAGGTGGGCCAACAACTTCTGCGAGAATCCATTTGCTGAATTGCACTCGTTCATCATCAAAATCGCTGCTCGAGCTCTTGTCATAACCATCCAACCACAAAGCAGCACGGGAACTTATCGTATAAGAGCTTGACATAACTGTTGGTGGTGAAGTGTGTGACGACGCAGTAGTTCGACAACGTAGCGAACTGATACCAAACAAGAATTGACATCCTAACTGGCACGCTTGTCGAGCAACGGCAGGATTGAATTCGGATGACAATCGACTCGCAGTCTCCACCAGGTCACTAATGAACTGTTCATACGTGGGGTCGAAAGCGTGCATGACGCCTTCCTGTTGTGAATTTTCCTGCATAATCTGCGTGGCGAGTGCCTGTACCTGGCTTGACAGCGTCAGAACTCCTGTCACACTTGCGACTCCATGTTCTGGTGAAGAATCGTCTTCTGTTGAACGCCTCTCGTAGATCAACATGTAGGCGCTTCTCCTTTTCATCTGAACGATGGGGGAGTACGTCCCCTGAAGTGCATCCCATTTCTGAGCTACCTCCTCGCCGCCAAAACATTCTTCCCCCATTGTCTCCACGTCAAAGTCACGTACTACCTCATCGTTAAATTCTAACCACTGCTGGTTCTCAACCTCATGTCTGTTTTTGATAAAGGAGTAGTAGTGTCCAGTGTCGGATGTGCCTGAGTGCACCACCACGCCGACAAGGTCATACATGATTGATTTCTCAGTTTTACCACTTGCCTTAGCGTTTTTTGTAGCTGTTAGAGCTTCACTTGTGTATGGAAACATGTCAATCTCCATGGGGAACTCAAGGTAATCATTGATCTTCATCTTTTCCATTGTATCATAGTCAAACTCAAACCGTTTGAGGTGACAGACTAAAGTCTGAGGAAGCTTTTTGATGCAAACTCGCTTTGTAGCCGATACTTTACGCTGTGCGCGCTCGCAGAAATATGCATTTTCACCTTCCAGTATTTCTCCTTGCACATACAGCTCCAATGACTCTGCTAAATGCCGCTTTTTCGATACTTCAAGACTCAACGCAAAAAACTTTTCCTCACGCTCCGACAAATTCCCCTGTTGAGTCAGAATCTGGTTTACAAGAACACCGCCAAAACTTTGAGCCATAAAATCATCGTCATGATGAGACTTTGAGTCTTCACCCGTATTTGTAAGATCGGTTCTAGGTTTCGGGCGGATAAACATCTCTAAGCGGTCCAAAAGCAAGCTAAAAAACTCGTCTGCGTCCATCTGAATGTGCACATCCGTCGAGTTCCCATCCATATCTTTATGCGACTGTGCAAACGCAGTGGGGTCAGTGGAGCGATAGTTTGTGTAAGCAAGGGAGACAAATAACTTCTGAAGTTGCTCAATTTCCTCTTTCCAAGACGACGACGATCGATCGACTGCAATTTTTGAACAATCCAACGCAAGAAGTCCTCCACAGAATTTAGGCATCATGAATAGCTGCTGGATCAACGAATTCATGTAGCAAATACACCCTGGATTCACTAGTCCAGCATGGTGTGTGTTCTTCGATGGGTCCATGAGCGAATCTGCTGGAGCATAATTCCACTGCCGACCAGCTAGATTAACTGCCATCAATACACGAAGTTGGTAGTCACGAAGATGGTCTAACAAGACCAGCATATTGCCATTCAGATCGTTAAGCCCAGCATTATTATGCTTAATTTCTTGGCCCAATGTCCTAGGAAATACCAAGTTCAGCAATAGCCTTTGCGCTAGATCGCGTGTTGAGCTAGTTCTGCAAACTAGAGGTTTCGGAATGTCGTGATCCCCAACTTTATCTCCAAAAAGCAAGTCATCATGGATAAAGCGGATCATTTGCGTGGTGTCACCACCCGCGTCTGAGGTTTGATAGTGAAGTATGGCTATGCGTGTTTTCTCTGAGATGCTGGCGAGTAATGCTAGAAGCTGCAAGTATCCGCCTAAAACGCCTTCATCTTGGTGTCGAGGTGCGTGAATATTTCGTGTCGTCACAGATGCTTGTCGTTGAGCAACAATTCGAACAAGATTGCGCACGAGGCGGACATGAATTTGTTTTTGTCCCAACACCGCTGCTAGCGTGTCATTGGCATCGCTACTTCCATCCGCCTCTGTTGATTTACATGTTTGTACATATCCGCAACATCCCAAGAGCACTCGACAAAACGTAAACAACTCCTCCAACGCTGGATACTTCAAAGACTCACCAAGACGATCATCCGAGACTAGATAACATGCTGATACTACGAGCGGCTCGAAAAGTGCTCGTGCAGGACTGCAAGAATCCATCATACCAAAGATCGTCGCCATTTCGGATAAAGCGCCTAGCACTTGAGCTCTCGTTGGTTTTGAGGGACAGTCAACCAGCAGCGCTTTCAACCACCTAGACATCATTGTGCCATTTTCCATTTCATGGCTGAAAGAGTTATCATTATCAGCGTATTGCTCAAAAACCATGATCGTGAGATGTGGTGCGAAGCGAATGAGGGAACAACACATTTGCACGCCGCAACAGACAGCCTCGGCCGCTTCTTCAGAAAATGAGGCCTCTGTCTGGGAACAAAGGCTACCTGTTAGCTGCACTGCAACTTGTAATAATGACGAAAGATCAATAGATTTCACAAACTCGGGTAGCGTTGAGCTGTGCAAGCGAAGATCAAACAGCAACAACTTATCTTGCCTGGTTTTCTCTGCAGTAATTAGATTGCTCCAGTAGAAAAAGTAGTTAAGGACTCGCATGACGGCTGCAAGACACGTCGCTCGAATATTCTGTGCATACTGAGACGAAAGCGTGTTTCCTGTCCTCAGGTTGTTAAGAGAATGCTCCTCTGGCCACTTCAACAGCGTTTCATACAGATGCTTAGCACCACCCAGACGAACGAAGCGTTCTCTCCACTGTCGACGACCAGTATTCAACTCCCAATCACCAGTTGCTGATAGTTCTATTGGCACCAAAAGAGCTTCTACAAGTCGAAGCGCGTATAGCAGTCGATGAATATTGGATCCATCCAATAACACTGACCACTCCACATCTCCAGGCACTTCTTGATCCTTCTCTATGGGACGCAAATGAATCATTTTGCGGAGAAGTTCATTGTTCGTTGGTAATCGGCAAATTAAATCCCAAGTCCTCTGCGATGTTGTTTCATTCCAGTCCACAAGCTCCAGTAAGACACCAAAATGTACACCTTGATTAGCCAGGATCTGGCTCATAATCCCATATCTCGTCTTGGGTTTGTCAGATCTACTTGCGTTCTCATTAGGTAAGTTTTGACTGTAGAGTTCGCGACTACCCGACGCAAAGTCTGTTAATGCCTGATCAACGTCTTCAGGTCTTAAATCTGGTCCACGTTGGGGAGAAGGAGCTTGTGGCCAACGCAAATTCACACGTACGCATGGAGACCGCATACTAGGTTTGATCGGGCTTCCAGTCTTCAAAAGTTCGGCTTTGAGATCGACCTTCACCGGCGAGTTGTCTGTTTGGGATGGGTAATTTGCTGGCTCAGCATCTTCGACTTCCATTTCTTCGTTTGTATCAACAATAACATCCAAGAGAGCATGTTGCTGGCGGAACGTCCAGCTCGGTCGACGTCCCGTACGATAGTTAATCGAATGCCCACCAGCAGAATCAGTTTGAGTGTCTTTCATCGGTGAAGGGTAAATCTCCAGGTACGGTAAGCGCTCTTCCAGATGCTCCAGCTGAAATGCTTTTTTTCGAGTGCCAGTATCACCCTCACTCATTCCTGCTGTCGAGATTCCTTCATTCTCTAGTTTCGCTATCATTGCTTCTTCTTCTTCTTTCGCTGCTGAGCTATCTCCAACTTTACAGGCCTCCAAAAAATATCGCAGCAAATCGACACAGCGGTTAACAACTGCCACGTCGGTAGCAACTTTACTTTCGTCAGCTTGATCCGTAGCAGGTGAAAGTGTGTGCGTCTCAACCATTTCCGCATCTGCCTTCGCTGCTGCAATGAATTCCATGCACTTCTCGAGAAAGCGCATTTTGCACTGGAATGGTAGGTCTGTTTGTCGAACATCAGGAGCAAAAGCTAAGTGAAAACTTGTAAGTAAGGTAATGATCTCTTCAGCAACTGCGGAATCTGTTGCTCTAACAGCAAGTTGCCATAATTCATCCAACCCCACTAGCGGTCTGCCTGTCATGAGCTCCACTGATTCCTCCTTATCACCATCCAAACTGCTTATACTACTCGTTCTTGCAGTCGGTGATGAAATTCGGGACGAGTCTCCGGCTACTGCAGTGAAGATTTCCAAACCACCATTCAGGATGTTAATGCGGCGAAATATACTGTGGAAACAGCAAAGTGTAGAAAGCGTGATACAATCTCCAGGCAATGTAGAAAACTTTGTTGTGAGCAAATATTCAGCAATTTTGAGAGGCATGAGAGCTCGAGGAGAGCCTGCAATTTCGTCCTCAAGCTTATTTGATCTCGTTTGTAGTGGAGTATTCATGCACAGTTCGATCCACTGAAAGCAGAGAGCTGCCTCGTCCTCTAGAAAAGCATCAACGATCATGAGTTCCCACAGATTATTCAACTGCACTTCCGTGAACGATGATTCTCTATGAGCTCCACATTCATCTAATATCCATGCAGCTCGGAGCGCAAGCAGCCGATTCTTAATCTCACTCACGTGGTCCTTCAGTATCGGTAACTTCGCACGCTCGTTGTCATTTAGCTGCAGCCATTCCGATGTTTTGAGTGCCTGTCGAACACCCTGCTTAAATTCGACAGTCTCGCCCAACAAGGTCTGCACGTACGACGTGCTGCATGGATCAGCTACGACAATGCCAACCTCGGCAACCAACGATGACAACTGAGTAAAAAGTTTCAGAGACATCGCAAGCTTCTTACGTTGAGAAATATTGTCCAAACACAGCCCAAGCAATTCATCAACCATTGCGCACTCCTTGGTACGGCGATTCGCTTGAGGTTCTTCACCGGCATCGTCATCAGCTGCCTCTAATCGGAGCATTTCATGCATACGAAGTAAAACTTCATCACGAAGATTGTCCGATTTGGCAGAAGGGAGCACTACTAACCACAAATGCATCAGAATTCTTTGTCGGAGTGAGCGTTGACGCGGTTCTGTAGAGGAAGAGGACATGTTACGAGCTTCAGGTAGTTCCGATGGCACGTCCACAAGAAGTCTGCGAGCTGCAATCGCCCCAAGAAGGCCCAGTTGATTCGAGTCTAGCTTGGCTTTGACTGCTTCGATGCGTCGTACAAAGTGGATCAAGGATGGAAATTCCATGAACGTCACCATTTCCAGTAGCAAGTCATGAATTGTGGAGCGACAGGCTTCGTGTCGCCGCTGAACTGGCCGAGACTCCTCTTCGTCACTGCTCGATTCAGATTCTGCATGGTAACAATTCCACGCCAAATCGATCCATGCAGTAGGCAACACTTCCAACTCAGATGCAAACTGGAAGAGTGACGTCGATCGCTTGACTAACTCCACGTGCATTTTCTCACCAAGCAGCTCCTGCATCAACTGTTTCTCGTGCATCCAGTCTACGAGATAGCTGAGCGTTGCATACAATGACGTCGCTGTGGGTTCTGCTTGTTCCTGTATTTGATCATTATACAATCGTGTGATGATCACCACGATCTCTGTCAGTCCGTAGATGCGCTTCTCCAACGAACTGCTCTGAAAGAACCGCAGTGATATTTCCAGCCGAAGAAGTTGTACTCGTTGTTCACAAATCTCACGTGCAAGGATATCCTCCGACGTTTTTCCTTCCTTTAACACCGCATCCGAGCCATCAACATCATGTTGAATCTTGACGAGTAACAGCTCCATTACTTGCACAACCTCCAACAACGAGTCCCGAGACAACGCATAGAAGTCCACTGATTGCAGATTTCTAATGAGTGTACAAACAGCGTCAATCAACTTGGGGAAGTACACTACCAGGAACGCTGGCTTTAAATGGTCTTTCACATCGTAGAGCGTGCGTAAAACACATTGCAGTGCCTCAAATGAAGCGCCTGCTTGTAGAACGTCGAGTAACGTGGAAAACCCGCCTACTTTGCCCCAGAACTCGAGATTCCGTAGGAAGTATCGAGATGTGTAGTCTGAACTGGCACGCACTGTATACTGAAGAGTTCCTGAAGTCTCCTGATCCTCTTCACCCTGATTCCGTCTACTCACATCATTATTCGTGCCATGATGAAGGTAGAATCTCCGATGTGCATCTAAAATCCTCGCCAAACACGACAATCGAGAAATGTCTGGTCGTTCCAAACAAGTCTTGACCGTTGTTAGCGTCCATTGCAGAAATTTGTTGACATTTTCCACTGCATGGAACTCGAACGATTTTCCCAGTAGCAACTGCACCACTTGCGGTAAAAATTCCAAATCCAGTCGTTCTACCAATTCTGCTGAAAGTCCGACATGTTCATTCCTCTGTTGTACCAATACCCGAAGTAAATTGAGCCAATGGCTCGGGTCGTCACAGGCCGCGAGTTCACGTGCGATGGCCACACAAGTTCCTTCAAAGTCTCGTCGCAACTCTGCTACCACTTGAACGACATCTTCCGTTGCCACCTGTAGCTCAGTTGACGCCATCACTTTGTGTTCCGTCGTAGTTTCTACTGTCTACAAGCCGTCGGTGGTTTCGTAGCGACTTTCCCGACCGTCTCGCGATCTTCCGCGCCCAATTCAAATTCAAATCAACTTGTATTCCGTTGCCTTCAACGTAAACTCTCACCCGTCTCTTAATCCGTAAGTTCCTGCAACGTCTCAATTACGTCCTTCTCCTCCACTTCCGATGGAGTTTTGCCCTTACTTCTCCACACCAACTTGGCATGTGCTCCCAAAGCTTTAGCTGCTTTGTAGTCTTTCGACACGTGGTCTCCTACATGTAGAAATGTACTTGCATCTACATCTTCTTGTCCTTGCAGTTTTTTTAACGTACAGAAAAAAATGTACGCATGTGGTTTCATCTGTGGCTGATTGAACGACGTCGTGACCACGTCGAAGAAGCTGCGGAGCTCGAGATCTACTAGAAGAGGTTCCAGTCTCTCGTCGAAATTCGAGATAACGCCCATAGGAACGTTCTTCTCTTTGAGTGTCTCGAGAGTTGGACGCACGTCATCGAACACTGTCCAGGCTTCTGGACGACCGAAGTGTGCGTACAAGTCCCGCGTGAAGCGTTCAGTCTGTTCAGCGTGAGTGAGACCGGCCACTTCGTGCTTCATAACGTTCAGGATGAGCTCGTGCCACCACGGGTACGCGCTGGTGGACACGCCATCGGCTCCAAAGTTCGGACTGCGACGTGACTGAAGACTGAACTCGACTGGGAAGTGCGATGTGAGTGCAGCGGCCAAAGCTGTACGACGAGAAGACGAGAAGGTTTGGCCTGACACCGTCTCCCAGAAGCGGAGATACGTCGTCCCTGGAGGCTCCGCAGGACGCAGCAACGTGCCCGTCGCGTCGAACGTCACGTAGCGCCATGCACGGCTAGTACATGTAGACATGATGAATAAAGTGATTTGTACGAATGGACGTTTTCTTGATCGCAATAGTCGTACATATTTTGATGTACCATACAAAATTTCTTGTACTCACAGCTTCTACTTGATCCAAGCGAACTGGAAGCTGAAGTCAAAGCCTATCAGGATAAAATACAATGAGCTCCAATTGCAATATCGAGATAATTTGATCGTACCGTAATGAACCACACGACAGGTCAGTGTAAGTAGCATCCAGACAATGAGTTTGCTCTGAATTAGCGCCATCTGCGTCTCCAACACAAACGCGAGATGATAGAGCGCATGAGTGCCAATCGTGCGTCCAATAACTATTGTGAGTACGAAGAACGAGAAACACTCGAGTAATCCATACAAGAACACAATTTGCACAGTGTCGTTCACATTTCCAGTGGTGAGGTCTCCAAGTTCCGTGTGATACTGAGCACTCGGGAGCTGAACCATCACACATACGAAACTCGCGTAGAAAACAGGAGTGAAGGACTCTAAATATTCCGTGAGTATCAGACATTCTGTTGTGAACAGAATTTCAAGCGTTCGCTGGAGGATTCGTGATGGAGGTAAACAAAACGTCGAGATCACACTTCGAGTCCTGAACGCGCTGTCACGCACAAGTTTTTTCGATGGTAAGACGTTCATCGCTGACACAGCACAGACCTTAGTGGTAAGACGTTTAGCAGACTTCCATCCTACATTTTGACGGTTTGAAGGTGTGTTAGTATTTGGCATCAATAAGGTGCGTCTGCGATGAACTTTGACGGCAGGCTTGAGTGGGTATTTTTCCAAGCGGCCAAGAAAGCTTCTCCCAGCTGACGAAAGCTCGTGAGGGAGACATGAACGTAGTAGGATCTTCGATAGTTCCTGTCTTTCAAATTTATCGCGATACTGACACAGGGAATAGCCAACATCTAGCAATAATAAGCTTCGGCGATCGTTTACCATTTCGCTACTCAATCGTCGATGAATTTCAGTAGCAGTTCTGTACAGACTTCGCAGTGCCAAAAGAGTATGAAAGGCATCAATGGCCATGATAGATATCACGGTAATGGTAGAAGAAGCTCTTTGCATGCAAGTGGCCACGTAGATGGCATTGAAGAAGTCAACGGTAAAGATGACGGTCTCAGGCATCATATCCTCCATGTGATCGATACTGAAAGCGACGATATTTTTCGTGATCAACTTGACTAATGGTAGTAACATCATCACGAGAAGCTCATAGGGTGTATTAACTGCAGCATCAAACAAAACTTGATAAACTGGATAAATGACAAGCGTAAGTGCTTGAGCAAGTATGAACAGGACAAACCCAACCATTTGTGCAGGGTGATCAAGCATATTGTTAAAACCTGAAGCACCGAGAGCGACCCGAAGGGAAATAGCAACGATAGCAAGTAAGGGTGGAACCATCAAAATACTCATGAACGGTATCGGAAAGGCCAAATTCGCAGCCGCAGTCATACTCAACGCTGTGTCCCCTACCATTACACAAACCAAGACGAACGCAGCTTGTCGGATAGAAATCGTGACACCCTCAATCAAATATTTTAACTCAACCAGCATTGTAGACGCAATAACACCACAAATCACGGCACTGCGAATCCATAGACCATAGTTATTTTGCCAACCAGCACTAGGATCTTGCAAAGGTACACACTCCAGAGCTACCACAAATGCGATCATAGGCATTGGAGTTCCCACACATACGAGAAATACACGGTTCCGTGAAGTACGTTGTGAATATTCATGAAGTGCTAAAAGTCTCTCGATGGAATATTTTCCTCGATGGCTTACTTGTGTCGACAGCCACGCTCGTTTCAGTCTGAATAGCAGGGTTTGAAGCTTCTTGAGTTTTCTTGTAGAACGCAACTCCGGACTTGCACGCCTTGGAGCTGGCAGCGACGACACTCGCATCAATAGCCGAGTGACGAGTTTGAACTCCTAGATTGGTACTCATCCAAGATAATTGAGTTGACAGGATGGAACTTCCCATTCCTGTTCTCATGTTTCGAGAAGCAGGGATGAGGATACATTAACTGAGACTTATGCTCTTCCTTTTCTTGCTTCTCATCCTAGTAGTTACGCATATTGTGGGATTTCTGTTGGCAAAGACCTCGGGTTCTTCCATTAATGGAGTGTGAGGCACCTCAAGGCACTTAAGCAGCGCAGGCGGCTTCCTGGGCCGACTCGACCACGAATTCACCGGCAATCTCCAGCGGCGAGTTGGCCCACTCGACCTTGGGCAGGTATTCGCCCTTGGGCACGAAGTGGCGCGGCAGGTCGAGTGTAGTCCAGACGTCCTCCAGAGCAGTCATCAGGTCCTCCACCATAGCATCGGAGTGAGTAGGCAGCGGCGTTAGACGCAGACGCTCCTCACCGCGGGGCACAGTGGGGAAGTTGATTGGCTGCACGTAGATGCGGTGCTTCTCCATAAGGATACGCGAGGCCTCCTTCACCTTAACAGCATCACCCACCATGAGTGGAATAATGTGACTGACACTAGGCAGCAGAGGGAAGCCGGCATCCACAAGCTTGTTCTTGAGCTCTTGCGAGCGGGCGTGCATGACTTCACGCTCCACCTGGCTCTCCTTCAGGTGGTTCACAGAGGCACGAGCACCAGCAGCAAGCATAGGAGGCATAGAGGAGCTGAAGATGAAGCCTGAGGCGCACGAGCGCATGGCATCAACCAGTGCGGCATTGCCAGCCACATAGCCACCCATGATACCGTAACCCTTAGCAAGAGTACCCGTCACCATCGTGATACGGTCCAAGCAGTGGTCACGTTCAGCAACACCAGCACCACGGTTGCCATACAGACCCACCGCGTGCACCTCGTCATTGAACGTCATCGCTCCGTACTTGTCAGCCAAGTCACAGATCTCATGCAACGGCGCAACTGTGCCTTCCATGGAGTTGACACTCTCAAATAGAATGAGCTTGGGAGCATTAGGGTCTGCCATCTTGAGCTTCTCTTCCAGGTCCTTAGTGTCATTGTGCTTGTAAATGTACTTCTTAGCTTCACTGTGTCGGATGCCCTGGATCATCGACGCATGGTTTAAGCTGTCCGAGAACATGATAAGGTCCGGGAAGATCTTGGTCAATGTGCTAATAACACTGTCATTAGCCACGTAGCACGACGTGAACAGCAGCGCTGACTCTTGTTGGTGGAGATCTGCCAGATCACGTTCCAGCAGCACGTGGTTGTGGTTTGTGCCTGAGATGTTGCGTGTGCCACCAGAGCCTGCGCCTGACTTCATGAGATATTCCTGCATTGCTGCAATGACTTTTGGGTGCTGGCCCATGCTCAAATAGTCGTTTGAGCACCAGGCCACGACCTCCTTCGTCTTGCCCGAGTCTTCATGGTGTGTTGCACGTGGGAACTTGCCACGTTTGCGTTCCAAGTCAGCGAACAGGCGGTAGCGGCCTTCGCGCTTGATGGTGTCGATGGTCTGAGCGAATCCATTCTCGTATTGAGACGAGGACAAGCCGCCGACACGTGTCTGACGGGTGGGAGCTGTGGGGAAGCGTGCTACGGCCGACGAGTAGGGCTTGGGGCCGCCGAGCTGCGCGGCCTTCTGCTGCTGCGCCTTCTTCTTGAGCTCTGCAATGCGCTTGAGCGTGGCGTCCGACGTGGTGGACGTCGCGTGGGCCTGCGAACTGTTGGAACCGCCGGCGGCCGCCGCCCCCATGACGGAAGACATGTGCGGACACATCTTGGCCAGCTGCGAGATGTTGGGGAGCAGCGCAGCGCGAGCAGTAGGGAGTGCGTGCATGAAGGGACAGCGAGAAGCAGCCTGCATACGCCCAGCGGCGACGGAGGCACGAGTGAGGGCCATGGAGCTTGAGGCTTGTGCTGGTGGTCACCAGTTCCAAAATGGCAAAGCTTAAGCACACGCGGAGGTTGGACAACCGGGACAGAATGGAGAGCAACGATTGGTTGAAAGTCGAAGGAGAGACGGAATTGTTAGAATTCATATTATGAGAAGGTAGATGATATCGTTATATAAAGAGATAGATAGAAGTTAGACTGTCAGGTATAGTCACGAGGTAATGGATAGATATCGATTTAAAGAGAGACTGAATTTTTGCGATATGATGGTTAACAGATGCAGCAGTGTGTGGTGGGGCTGAAGGGTGGAAGCACTGTTTGTGTCGGGTGAACGGTTGTGGCGGGTCATCCCTCCTGAAATGGGCACATCGCCGGGACGTACTTATCCAGAAGCATACAAAAGCAAAGATGAGCCGTCTGCACCAACAGAATGGGGAGGGGAGGGGAGTGACAGCGTCAGGAGCGGAAAACCTTGTGTACGACGAGAAACGCGTCCCAGCTGGAAAGTCGCTCGGACTGATCATTTGGGTCACTCAACATTACGACCGACCGATGTCCGCCACCGGCAAAACGCAAGGCATGTGGACGATTTTGCCAGATGCATGCAGCGAACGATCGATAGGATGTGGGCTGTAAAAACTTGTGAAAGCTGCAGTATTGAACTCCATCTCCTAGAGCTCAATTGACCAATTGGCAAGATCGTTACATGTTCCCATTTCACTGCGTCAAGCGTCGCTAGCGTTTCTACCTGCGTCTGAAGCTGCATCGTCGGGATGGCTGCTCAAGAGCCACGAAAGCTGCCGTTATACTCACCGCGACACCGATCCTCGCTTTCGTGCTGTTTTGCTGACGTGCTACAGCTGGTGCGCGAGCAGACTATGGGGATAAAGGTTCCGGAGGTGCAGCTCACCAACGCCTTTGCAGGATGAAGCAAACGGCGTTTGGCCGAGTTTGAAGTTCACGTGAATACGTGATCGGATCTGGTTATGGTAGAGTAAACGCCCGGATTGCGCTTTGAACGTGCAAAGCGCCTGACGATGTATGGTTGTGGATACACGCTTGTCTCGCTTGGCACGCGCGATAGTGGTGTCCAACGTAACCTCGCTGTGTAGTACAGCAAAACTAGGCAGCTATGTACATGTATATGTATTTAATAGTAGTTAGCCAGCGGGTCGAATCAACAGTATCTGGTCTCAGAGTCAGACTGATGGGCACTGACCGTGGTCCGCTCGTCTGGTCCTGGTCGTCGAGCACAGAAGTTAAATCGTCGCATCCATCAAGCCTGCTAGTGTAAATGAATTGCGTCATGATAACGATTTCACTCCGCGTTGAAAACTCCGTCGCGTAGATTACATGTCTGCTCCTCGATAGTTCGCCTCAGACCATGGTTCGCACCTTGATCACTCTGCGGGCCACACGAATTGCTCGCACTGATCCGACCGAATCATCTGCACTCAATCGCATAGACCCTCCGCCAGGATAGATTCTCTGCACGGAGCAGTATCGATCTCCACCACACGCTGCAACTGATGTCAAGCACCACCGGATCCTCGAACATTAATGCGTTTGGCTAGGTTCAAGGTTCGAGGATCTCAAACATTGATACTTTTGGATAGGTTCAAGCATTGAGTTTACTAGATGTTGAAGGTGAACCTGAAAGGATGCATCAACTAACACTCGTGCGAAGCATGTATGAAGCAAATTTCCACACAAATGACCACATCTCTACAGTGCTCTCTACACTGTCCATTAACGGTGTTCTCCAGGAGCCAAGGGCAAGTGATAGATAGAAAGCAGGAGCCAACTTTGAGTGCATACTGACACCAAGTTGTTTTTATCGAAATAATTTAAGCAATTTGTCTATATCTGTAGGAATGACAAATCCAGTGTTTTCCCATTCATGATTTTCCAGCACCAAATAACAACGTCATGGGCGAGCGTAAGGTGCTCAACAAATACTTCCCTCCGGACTTCGATCCGTCGCTGATACCGCGACGTAAGAAGCCCAAGAATGAGCAGGTGGAGGTGCGCATGATGTTGCCCTTCTCCATCCAGTGCGCCACCTGTGGGGAGTACATGTACCGGGGCAAGAAGTTTAATTCACGCAAGGAGGAAGTGCTGGAGGAGAATTACCACGGTATTCGCATCTATCGCTTCTACATTAAATGCGTCACGTGCTCATCTGAAATCACCTTCAAGACGGACCCCAAGCGTGGAGATTACGTGGCAGAACATGGCTGTCAACGCAACTTTGAGCCCTGGAGAGAGAACGAAGACGAGGAGGCGGCGGCCATTGCTCAACGAGCTGAAGAGGAGAAAGGAGACGCCATGAAGGCGCTCGAGAACCGCACACTTGATTCCAAGCGGGAAATGGACATTCTAGATGCTTTAGATGAGATCAAAGCTATCAACCAACGCCACGCCAAGGTGGACACGGACAAACTTCTACAGCAGCATGCAGATGTGGGGACATTGAGCAAAGAGGAGCAGGAGAAACAGTTGGAGGAGGACAGACAGGAGGCACATCGCGTGTTTGAAGAAAGACAAAAGTTGCAGCAGAATGCACTCAAGAGACCAGTGGCTGACGCTAGTGAAGATGCCAAGACAACTACAGCGTCAACTGGTCTCACTTCAGGTGACAGCAAACAGGATACAGCAATAACGGCACCGCTTAAACTAGCTGTGACGATCAAGAAGAAATCCTCTGTAGTCGCGAAGAAGAAGAAACTTAAGGCCAATACCAAGACACCTGTCAAACCTGTAGCAAGCTTGGTGGCAGATTATAGTGACAGCAGTGATGAATAGGAAGATTTAGACGTGCATGAACTCTTGTCAAAAGTGCATTTATCTCTCAGCAAGCACTTTGCGTCATGTCCTTATTGGTTGGGTTCATAAGGCGCCAGCAGATTCTCGGAGAAAGCCTTTAACGACGGAACACCACGCACCTCCTCAGTCAACAGTGGCATCTCCACCACATGAAAGTCCTCGTACAGGTCGTAGATCTGATCGATGTACTTCTGTTGCATCTTTTGGCGGGCGCTACAGCTCTTGCAGTCCGATCCCTCCTCCGGGTACAGCACCTGGTTCACCACGACATTGTGCACGTCGATCTCGTACTTTGTGAGCTCCTGCACGAGTCGCTCGGTCTCATACAGCGACAGAAACTCAGGGATACACACGCACACGAACGTGGTGCGATCTGGGTCCTTGAACTGCGCGTTCACCTTCTGGATCACCTCACGCGTCTGTTCCAGCTTGCCCAGTAGCATTTCTTGAGAGGGTAGAGCACCGCCCAGTAGCGCCGAGACCTGCGAAAACATACCCGAGAACTGGTTCTTGAGCGACAGGATCTTGTCAAAAGCCTTGTCCAGTGCTGTGGGGAAGCTCAACAGACGTAGAGTGTGGCCTGTAGGGGCCGTATCGAACACGATGACCGAGTAGTCCATGTTCTGCACTTGCTTCATGAGCTCTGCGAAGCTCATGGCCTCGTCGATGCCGGGGATAGAGTTGGTCAAGTCCTTCATGAACGAGGCCATCCCCGAGTTGTCTTGTACACCATCAGCATTCATCTCTTCCAGCTGGTATCATCACTAGTAAGTAAGTAGAATAAGGTAGAGCAAGGTAGAACGGCCTCGTACATCGACGTTGGGGTCGATCTCCATGACAGCTAGATTCGTGAAGCCGTTCACAGGCGTCGGCTCTCGGGTGAACTTCTGACCGAATGCATCACTATAAGGTAGAACGATAGGTTATTCTACAGGGGAGAGGTAGAATGCAAAGGGTAGAACGACGCACCTGAGGTTGTGCGCAGGGTCTGTGGACACGATGAGGACCTTCTCACGCTGCGCTGCGAGCTGAATGGCCAGACAGCAGGACGTTGTTGTCTTGCCCACACCTCCCTTGCCTCCTACAAAGATCCACTGCAGCGACTTGTGCGCCACGAGGTTACGCAGACTCGCCTCTGGGACGTCCACTTCGTCCGCCATCTTAGCTCCCACTTGTTGCTTTTTGACCTAAATCTAGAAGTTAGAACTACTCTCGCTAAATAGAATACGATTCCACATATCTATTCATCATGTGGTACTGAATGTGTTTAAACGAGTTAAAACCCAACAGATGAATACTTTTGATACTTTCAAATCTCCAGTCTCCAGATTGGAACTGTTGTACCAGGAGCAGATTTGCTCATGTAGCGTTCATTTTCGATGTCAAATTCTTTCATTGCGCTTTCTCATATTTAAGAATCTGCTGGGTCAAGAAAAAATGGTGAAGATATCGATCGTGTGTTGTGTCGTTGGAGACGGCAAAGTATTCGCCGTTGCCATTGACTCGAACAAAGTGGTGGCCTTCTTGAATAAGGCGGTCGCATATGAGCTGAAGTATCTCAAGAACCCCAAACATTTTGGACCCGATTTTCAACCGGATGAAGGCTAAGTCCACGTGTTGGTGGTACTACAAAGTCGCGTTTGCGTTGACATTGGTGGAACTGGTTCCAGAGCGCTGAAATATAAGCGTACGTATTCTCACCCCTATTTGTTTGGGATTACAGTTATACAGTTATTAATTCTCTTTTTGCAGACCAGGATACAAATGGTGGATCATCAACGTACAATGCGTCGTATGAGTCTTTTTTTATACAGTAGTAAGATGGCAATGTCGTTATAACATGGTCACCTGAACATACCAAAGCTAACAAACACAGAGAGTATTAACTCGAATAGCACATTCCTGTAGTATCAACGTCGATCCCGCATGCTACAACCTTAAGGAGAACTCAACGATGTAGAAAATATAATATTTTCCCCCAAATTGCTCCGAATCCTCATGCGCATCCCTTCATATAGCTAAGCTATTGATATGTGCTTGCGTGGCAACTATAGTGCTATTATTATTGGGACACAGTAAGACCCCGCGGCGTCTTTTGCCCATATTCGACTGTACCTGGGCAAGAACTCGTTCACAGAGACCTCAAATTTTCTCATCATCCCACGTATATATTCATCATGTGGTGTCTGGTTTGAGTCAAAAGTTTCGACTCAATTCGACTTGAAACACAACAGATGAGTACTTTTGATACTTTCAACCTTGGATCTGTACTGCAGTCTCGAGATTCACTGGCGCTGCATCAGATGCAAATCGAATCACTGTACCAGGAGCTCCAGATTGGCTCATAGCGTTCATTTCCGGTGAGGTATGATGTCAAATTCTTTCATTGCGCTTTCTCATATTTAAGAATCTGCAGGTCAAGGAAATATGGTGAAGATACCGCTCGTGTGTTGTGTCGTTGGAGATGGTAGTGCGTTCGCCGTTACCATTGACTCGAATAAAGTGGTGGCCTTCTTGAAGAAGAAGATCAAGAAGAAGAAACCGGATTCAATTGATTGCGAAGATAATGGCTTGGAGCTTTACATGGCGAAGAAAGAGGACAAAATGTGGCTGAATGCGACTGACGCAGCAGCTCTGACGCTTGATGAGTCTAGCGGGGTACCTGTGATGCTCGATGAGCGTGGAAATCGCCACAGCTTTGAGTTGATGGACAGCTTGCTATTTCTCAAGAACACCAAATACTTTGGAGCGAATTTTCAACCGGGTGAGGGCGAAGTTCACGTGCTGGTTGTAATTTCGAGGCAAGAACATCAGTTGCAAGTTGAGAGCGTCCACGATGCACTTTCGGCTCACCGAGTAGCTAGGGTTCGCCAAATGCGGCTTGAAAACTCACTGGAGCAACATCTACCACACAAAAACTCAAATTCTTACTCGGATGCAGAACTGGGTCAACTTGAGATTGTAAGGTTGAAAAAGGACGAATTGATCATCGAGGTTGCACCAAAAGAGAACGGTGAAGCATTTTGGTCGGGGGAAATTCAGATTCAGGCCGACACCATTTCGAATAAGGCTGCTTTTGATGCATTTATTACTCCTCTTTTCAGCAACGTATTACACAGCTGTGATATGGTATACATCAATAGCGAGAGTTATCCATGGTTGTTTCAATCTACATCTCTGACCAAGCATTCAAAGCTCAAACCGAAAGGCTTTGCGACTCATCGTGAGATGATTCGTGTCAAACCTGTACCAGATCATGGAGTGCAACGCCTAAATGGATTTCGGTTTGGAATAGCAGAGGAAGAAATGTTTGATTGTCTCATTTTGTTCGCAAGCAAGCTCACTATAACTAATGCTGCGTTTGGCCAAGTGGTACGACATCTACAGATTGTTTTCCCTGAGGATACAGCAAGCACTATTCTCTTTGATCGCCGATCCTTTTGGTTGATCAAAAGCCACAAGACTGTTGTTTACAAAGTTCAAAAAGCGAAGTGGGTCAACAAAGACTCGAAATCATTGTTTCAGAACTTTATTACTAGCAACATATCTCCATGGGTGACGGGTTTAACCACTGTCTGCTTATCATTGGGCGTTGATATGGTGGAGGGCGATGCATTTCTTGGTCGTGGCGCTGATGGACGCGTTTTTCAGGTAGTTTGGAAAAGTGGGGAAGTTTTCGCACTAAAAATCGTGGAGAAATATTCCGTTGATCGTCTTTACCAAGAGGAGAAGGCCTTGACGAAAGTTCAGCACACAGGCTTAACGATTAGTCTTGTGCGAGAACTTCTTGAAACTCCCGAGAGCGCGGTGTTGTTGCTGTCTCCTGTTGGGAAACCTCTGCCTCGACCTTCGACACGTCAGGAAGTACGAGATCTCTTTGAACTATTATGGCAGCTCCACACGAAAGGCCTGGTCCATGGAGATGCTCGCGTGCCGAATGTGATCCTCGATGGAGAAAAACTTCTCTGGATTGATCTTGTGGAAGTGAAGGAAGCGAGCCCCATATTGAAACAATTTGATGCTGAACTTCTCACACGGTCCATTCTCAATGTCTCTCGGTCCGATTTGCTAGACCCGTGCTGGAGCGATTGATCAACAACTATGGCAAAAGTGCTACGCGAGAAAATCTCAACCGCCTCGCTGAAGTTGTCTATCAAAACATTTTCAAATTACCTGCAATGTTTTGAAGACGTAAATCCAGCACGACAATGATGGTTGATCACTGAAACATAAATGAAAATGTGTGATCTACTGTTGCTTACTCCCAAAGCACGACCACGCCGTTCTTGTCGCATGAAGCAACACCTTGACCATCAGGACGCCAAACACAGCAGGCGACAGCACCATGGTGGCCTGTTGGGCCAGATTTTAATTGTTTTTCAAGCTTACCAGTACGAGTATTCCAGATGAACAGCACACCCGAAGCTCCTCCGGCGAGTGCGTAGTGACCATCAGAACTGAGAGATGCCTGGCCCCAGTCAAATCCGCATTGGTAGTCTTTGTGGCGCAACTCACGCAACACGCCATACGTACGCGGATCAACAACTTTCAGTGAATGATCACGAGAGTTTGTCAGTAACTCATTGCCACCGAAACTCACAGACGTCGTCTGTTCAGTATGAAGGCCATGCAACTCCTGCACACAGCGCCTTGTTCTGGTGTCCCAGAAGCGGACAGCACCGTCTTGGTGTGCACTCGCAAACTGGACAAATCCAGCATCGGCTCCTGTCGGTGCAGCGATGTCGTTGCAGCTTGACACACAGCTCACAGTCTGCAGACGCACTCCACGCATGACGTCCCACACTCTCAAACTGCGATCCGACGAGCCCGTGACTACTTCATGTGGCATGACCGGAGAGAACTCTGCTGCTAGCACTTTGCCCTTGTGACCAGTAAGTGTCTGCATGACGCGGCCAGTGCCCACTCTCCAGACAAAGCACTTGCGGTCACATCCAGTACCAAGAACAAGAGATCCGTCCTCTGACGCTCGTACACACAGCAACGGATGTGCAGTGCCCACTCCTCTATACTCTCCCAATGCTCTTGGGGGCGTCAACGACGCAGCCTCTGCTTCCCACGCTCTCACAGTTCCATCACTACTACCACTGAATAAAATTTTCCCCGACGTGTTAAAACACACTGAGTTCACTTCAGTCGCATGAGCACGTATCGAGTGCGTCACATGAGTCACAAGTTTCGTTTCCGAGTCCACAAAACCCAATGCATCCTCATCACTCAGCATCAGATGACTTAAACTCTCCGCTGCTTCTTGTGTAGCCATCTTGGGCGATGGATGGTCCGTCTGTAGCCATTCATGGAGTAGTACATTCTTCTCCTGTAGCTGCGTCTCGAGCTCGACGTTCCTCGCTCGGAGCTTGTTGTTCTCTACTTCACTCTGTTCCAGCAGTAAACGGAGTCTACCGAGCTCTTCTTTGGCCAATAGCAATGCGTCCTGGAGCTCCGTGAGCGCCTTGTCCTTCTCGAGACTTAGTGCCGTCTCCTCAGCGAGTCTCTTGGTCCCTAGAAGCAGCTTTTGCTCCCACTCCTCACGTTCCTGGAGCAACGTCTTGCTCTCACTCACAAGTGCCAGTTGTTGTCCTGCGTACGTCGCCAGTTGCGCATTCTTGGCTGCCAGTTCGTGCTCCAGCGTCTCAATCGCAGAGAGATATCTCTGTGCTGTGTCATTTTGGTCCTGCGTCTTGGGCACACGGAGAGAAGAGGAACTCGCACCTAGAGCAGAGCGGAAGAGAAGTTGCTGGTGAGATGCAATGAGGTCGCTGAATGCTGTCACCTCGCGCCGGTTGCGAGCTTCCACGAGCTGCAGCGCATCCGATGAGAACCATGTCGACATGAGGAAGGGGAATGGATACTTAAGTGCAGACAGATGGGGATGGATACTTACAGGTGTACGAAAGGATGATTAAGTTGACTTTTAATATCAATCCTAATTTTGGCTGGTAGACTAGTTGCTACGATGTGGTCTAGCAGCTTTAACCATTTGTCATTGATCCCGCGTGTGCTAGATGTGTCACTTCATGGACCTAGTACTAGAGATGCCAGTACTTCGGATGCTGGTTGGTTGTATGAGTTGCAGTTGTCCCGACCATTGCCAATTGTTGATATCTCGAAGACGCCATTGTCGAGAATGTTGACACCTTCAAAATACCAGAAAGTGGTGCGTGCAATGCATCAAGTGGTTCCTGTCCTTGTGCGACTCAATCGGATCAACATTCTCGTTTTTGGATCGATTCTTTTCTTGCCAGTGGCGGTAACGAGACCGTGGATTCCGCTTCTTGGGATCATTTCACTGTCGCCACCACTTTGTTTTACGCTCTTTTTTTCGACTGATGTTCTCGTGTTGCTGCGACGGAACTACGAGTACTGGTTCGTCTCGGTTCTCAACGTGCTTAACTGGATCGGAATCGGTCATATCTTTGGTGACTTCCGCGCTGTTGTATGTGTGAGCTTCTGGCTCAACTCACAGAACATCATATCGATCGACGCTAACTACAGGACATACCAGACCACAGCTAAGTCGATTGTAATGGCTGGGCCATCCATGCTTGGACTAGTTTTCTGCTGCTCATATCGGCTCATAGTCGGTTCTGCTTATCCCTCGTTTGTAGTCGCTGGCGTGACGTTGCAATGGCGACAGATTGTCATTTTCACTGCGTCGACCCTCATTATCTTCATGTTCAAAAAAGCGTACGCAAAGGTTCGTCGTCGGCGTCGACGGATTCGTAGTCAATTTGGTAGTAATTTGGCAGGGGATCGACATGTAATTTCTTGCGTGGTCTTGCGGGCTCGAATGCGTTTGGCACCAGCGAAGCACAAGCAGAAACTTCGATTGATCAACTTTGTTAGACATGAACCTGCGATGGCTTCACCCACACAGCAATTACGATTAGCATATCACCGGTCCTTCACCGTGGATGCCCGACAAGTGCTACTACCGCAACGGTTTCTAGAGCGATGTCGTGAACCTCAAATTCAAGTTGCAATGCACGTGATTGCCATCACAGGACTCACGTCAACAACAATCGCTTGGACACTAATACTGCGTAACTCAGACCATGCCATAGTACCTGCAGTTGTTGCGTTTGTCTTCTCGCTGTTATTCGTATTGACAACAGCAGCTCTCGCCCAAAAGGATCTACTGCGGTTGCTCACGTGGAAATTTGACGTCGTCTTTTCGACTGCACAAGCTACAGCGTTAGCGTTGTGCTTGCTGGATCTGTTACAGTGGCGAATTGCATCAAGTCTGGCTGTTGTGACTTGGTGGCTTTGGTTCGTCTGGGTCATAATGCTTGACGCGCTTACACCCAGTTGTACACATCAGTTGCGTCTTCGCAAGCTCGCACTTCCCGTTATTATCTTGGTTCTGCTTATTGCTGTGTGCTGCGCGGTGAGTATTGTTGTAGATGATGAAAAGCTCTTCAAGTCACGTCTTCTCTTCACTCTCACTATGCCTGGGCTTGGGACGTATCATGAGTACACGGATGCTCTTGCTGTTCAACGTGTTGTTACTATCGTTGGCTGGAATGCACGAATCGTGCTCGAGCTGGCGCTAAATGACCCGAATGAGCTCATATTCATTTGTAGGAGAGTCGAATACACCAGTTCCTTCCTCACATTTTCAGAGCCTTTCCCAGAAGAACATCAGATGAAAACAACACGTTCAAAATGGTGGGGGTGGAGACAATTGAAGCCTGTAGCTGTGGTCCCTGAAGCCTCATTGCGGTCTGAACAATTACCAAACGGGGGAATCTTGACTCCATCAGATGTCCTTCATCATGACCAACACCCTGCAAGTGGCCCCACCGCCCCTAGAACAATGTAGTTAGTTCTCTCGCATGATTGGGCACATGTTAACTTGGGAGATGTGGTTTATCGACACTGTTCTTTTGCATTTGATCGGTCTAGAGACTTATGTGGTACTCTTTGCTAAGTAAGCATGAGTTCTTCTCCTTCTTCTCTCACTTCCCGCGATCCCACACACCATAATAATCCACGTTTGATGGCATCGATCCAGCTATCATTTTCGTTGAGTTTGACGCTTTAGCCGTCGTTGTGCGGTATCAGATGAATCGTGCTGCATCCAGTCCGGTACTCAAGAACCACTAGTTTGAGTAGAAATAAAGTTATACACACCACCACCGAAGATTTTCATTCCTCACAGCTCAACAGCACCAGCTGGCCACACTCGTAGCTCTGCGACTTATGCAGACCAGCAAGACAATTTCCAGTTGAGGGGTATTTGAACGATGACCACGCTCTTGTATGGTGACATTCATTACCACACAAGCTTCTCCGGTTCCCGGAAGGTAAAGCCATGGGATGATCCAGTTCCTCATAACATTCGTGACAGTGAGTAGAAAATTCAGAAATGAAACCGAGGATGTACAGCAAACAGAATCTTGTCATTCCAGCCAATTTCACCAACGAAACTATTCCGAAGCATCAGTACCGTTTTTCGGCTCGTGCTCAAGTATTATTGCACCTTCAGCAACCTTGTGGATCCGGGCGATGAAGAGTCCACTCGTATTTTGTGACGGCGTGAAGCGCAGAGTACCTGGAAGTTTTCCTTCCTACAGAAATTGCACACACAACATCACATTCAACTTCCTTGTCGAGTAGAACAAACACCTCATGAACTTAAAGGTGAAAACGCAATGTTGCTACCGTACCTGACAGGGAACGTCTTTGCCACGCACAATCTGGTCAAGCTTAGCACGGGGTTCATCCTGAAGGAACGCCGACACAATGTCTTCATTCTGTTTCACGGACAAACTGCACGTGCTGTAGATCATAGTACCTCCCGGTCGTAGCAAACTGAAGCCGTTGCGGATAAGTCCATGCTGCAGCTTCAGGATACGTTCAACCTCGCTTGAGTTCAAGTGGTCACGTACATATTTCTCCCATTTATCGGCAGTATCCAGTCGCTGCAAATGACGGATCGATCCATCGTGCGTGCACTCGGCATCCACCAATACCTTATCATACAGAGCCGAGTCCAGCACCAGCAGCTTTTGGCGTTTTGCATCCCGTGCTCGAGCACTTTTGTTCTTGCGCTTACGCATCCGGTCTTTCGGTGCTCTTTTCGCAATCTCTTGTGTGTCCATCAACACTTCCATCCCGTCGATATGTACGCACTCTGTCTTTGGGCCAACGTTGAACGTCCTTCCATCCGCATGGAAGAGTCTGCATCTCCACTTGGTGTCATCAGCCTGTAAGAGTTGGTACTTGTGTACAAGTTGCTTGCAAGCTCCCAATCTCGAGCGTGAAAAGTCGACACCTGTAACACTCCCACGGAGCTGCAGGAGATCGGCGATCATGGTTAACTTGGCTCCTGGAGCACAGCACAAGTCTAGCACATGCTCTCCTGGCTGAATATTAAGCAGTGTGACTGCATAACCCGATGAAATGTCGATACCATAGACTTGTCCGTCCTTGTAGAGATCAACACGAGCCAATGGAGCTGACACCGGCAGTGAATAGAAGTCAGGAAGCCAGGAAACTGCTTGTGGTTGGACGTTTTTGCCCCCTTCAGAGGTGATTTCTGCTGTTTCTCGAGCTAAACTGGCAGTGATCGACTGCAAACGAGGGTCCTGAGCCTCATGGTCCCTGTTTCCAGCTTGTTGCTTGAGTCTGAAAGGCATATCACAAGGTTTTGTGAGTTATCCATGAGGAATGATACACAACTTTAGAGATATATATCTCACTACCGGAAGAAACGCAGCGAGTCTCCATTCACTAAAGTATTAAGAAGGTCTTTCGCTTTCACTTGATGCTCTGTTAGGAAGCGTAGGAAGCCCGACGTCT
The DNA here is from genome assembly GCA_008079305.1 of Phytophthora palmivora. NCBI lineage: Eukaryota > Oomycota > Peronosporomycetes > Peronosporales > Peronosporaceae > Phytophthora > Phytophthora palmivora. Next base: position 66,844 of record VOQZ01001959.1, read on the forward strand.
CCCACACAGCCTGGTCATTCCATGCCACCTTCGCTGTCATCATAAAGTACTATTCCGTAACCGGTTCTTACCAATTAATTTCTTCCAGGATGCACATTTTGACTTCCTGGTCACATTCGTTCGACCATTATGAGCCACAGACTATTCAAGTAGCCAAGATGATGTCAACTGTGCTACGTACTGCTCGGCGTCCAGCCACACTGGCCCAGCAGCAACGTTCTCTGTGGGTGAAGGTGCCCGAGGGTCAAGATGCAGACCGTGTGGTGAGTCGCATGCAGACGATCCTGGCGGAAGACGGCACGCTCAAGACGCTGGCGCTCAAGAGATTCCATGAGAAGCAGTGGCAGAAGCGCAAGCGCAAAGCGGAGGAGCAGAACATCCGTCGGGCCAATCGCCGCGTCGGTTCCATGATCGACTTCATTCTACGTCGCAAGAAATCGTGCGTGGCTATAGAGGAGGTCGTAGGACGATCATACTAACTGGTGGTGTATGTGCAGGGGACACTAAGCTGGAAGACTAGAGAGTGGAGAGAATATAGGGACGAACATACGTTGGTCATTGCCTCTTGTTATCATTGGATCTAGGCCAACCACGCCTTGATGTTGGCGATCTGCTGCTCCACGGCACTCTTGCTCGTACCCCCCGTGACGTTCTTGCGCTCGACGCTCACGTCAAAGTTCCAGACGTCCAGGACGTCTTCCTCGAACTTGGGGTGTAGTGGTGATAGCTCCTCGAACGTCAGTGCACTTAGAGCTTTGTTCTTGTCTTCAGCTAGACGCACAGCAGCACCGGCGACGTGGTGGGTCTCACGGAATGGAACACCCTTGCGCACCAGGTACTCGGCTAGATCCGTGGCCAGCATCTCCGTGACGAGGAAGCTGCGCATCTTGTCGCCGTGTGGGGTCATAGTAGCCAACACGCCCGTGGCGATCTGCAGACAGTCCTGGATAGTGTCCACGACGTCGAACAGCGCCGTCTTGTCCTCCTGCAGGTCCTTGTTGTACGAGCGCGGCAGGCCCTTGAGCGTCACGAGGAAGCCATTGAGGCGACCGATGACAGTGCCACTCTTACCACGAAGCAGCTCGAGTGCGTCTGGGTTCTTCTTCTGCGGCATGAGCGAACTGCCTGTGCTGTAGGCATCCGCCATGGTCACGAACTTGAGCGTGTTGTAGATGATGAGGTCCTCCGACATCTGCGAGAGATGCACCATGAGCATGGATGCCCAGAAGAGGAACTCAGCAATAAAGTCACGGTCGCACACGCCGTCCAGACTGTTAGGTGTCACGTTAGCGAAGCCGAGCGACTTGGCCAGAGCTTCACGGTCAAGACCAAACGAGTTGCCAGCCAGAGCACCATTACCCAGTGGCATGTAGTCCACGCGCTTGGTGAGATCAGCCAGACGGTCAGCGTCACGCAACAGTGCGGCGCCGTGGCTCAGCACCCAGTGCGAGAAGCGCAGCGGCTGAGCCGGCTGCAAGTGCGTGAAGCCAGGCATGAGCAGGTCAATGTTGTTCTCAGCCAGTTGATTGGCTGTGCCGATGAGCTCCTTGAGGCCGTCCTGGATGCCCACAATAGTGCGCTTAAGGTAGAGACGCACGTCCGTAGCTACCTGGTCGTTACGACTGCGTCCCGTGTGGAGCTTGCCGCCCACGGCGCCAATGAGCTCCGTGAGGCGGCGCTCATTGGCCGTATGGATGTCCTCGTCGCCGTCCTTGGGCTGGAAGGTGCCGGCCGCCCACTCTTCGCCCACCTTGTCCAGGCCAACCACAATCTCGTCCGCTTCGGCCGTCGTGAGCACGCCGCTCTTCTCCAGCGCACGGGCGTACGCCTGGCTGCCGTCCAGATCCACACGCCACATGCGCTTGTCCACAGACAGCGATTCGTTGAACTTGTTCATCACTGGGTCCACGTTGCCGCGGAAACGACCGCCCCAGAGCTTCTTGGCTTCCTTCGGTGCGTCCGTCATGCTGTTGCTTGGGCTTGGTTCGATTTAGATCTGACGCACCTCTCCACTGGCTCAGGATCTCATGTTGAATGACGCAAAAGTATTCGTCTGACGGGTTTTCACTTGTTTAAACACAGTCGGCACGATGTGATGGATAGATGTGTGGAATGGCACGCTAATCAGCAAGATTAGTTCTATGTTCTAGATTTAGGCCACTAACGGTTTTATTCTTCTGGCCTAGCAGCAATTTCGCGACTCAGAGGAATTGACAGATTAAGAAATGGTACTGCATGCCCAGCAAAGTCTTAGACGACCTAGATACATTTGTTTTAGCTAATATGACCCCAATAACCTCGTCTCCAACGTCGAACATACTTTCGATTTTTGTCAGATCTCTCCACAACTCCATTCTACTGTAACCTTGATCAGCTCTCAGTAGCCCTGCAAGTATTTGTTATGCGCGTGAACTCAACCCGGCTTGGTCGCTGTCTCTCCGGCTCCAAACTTCTGAAAATTTTATTTACAAGATTACAAGACGTTATCAAACGGGCTGTTTTCCTCAGTATGGATTTTTCTCGATTGCGAATGATGATTTGTTCTCAAAGCTATAGCAGAACAATTGAGGTTTGGCTTTCATACCATCAAACTGCACTACGATTACTACACTAATTATTCAAAATGACAAGTAGTCTGAGTTCAAAATTAATTATGAAAATGAGTTCATTGGATGAATATAGTTAGATTTGCTTCGTTGCTCTACAATTGTGAATATCAGCCTATCAGTTCTCATCTCTTTACTTTCAGTCAATGATATAATTGATTAGGCTTAGGTGTGCAGCTTCTGCCTCTTTCCCAACAAATATTTGAGAGCTTCTTGGCTTCCTTCGGTGCGTCCGTCATGCTGTTGCTTGGGCTTGGTTCGATTTAGATCTGACGCACCTCTCCACTGGCTCAGGATCTCATGTTGAATGACGCAAAAGTATTCGTCTGTTGAGTTTTCACTTGTTTAAACACAGTTGGCAATATATGATGGATAGATATGGGGAATGGCACGCTAATCAGCGAGATTAGTTCTATGTTCTAGATTTAGGTCACTGAATGTCTTATTCTAATGGTACTTCACCTACTACAGTGCGCGCCAAATCATTAGGACCGCCGATTTGGCGGCACATAACTCTCGATATATCGGCTTGTACGCCGAACTAGGAATCACTGTTTAGATATGTTGTCTCTATTAGCAGTACGAAGGAGCTACTTGTGTTAACAATTCAGATTTTAACCTTAGCTCGCCTACAGTAAAGCCCACCGGTGGGACACCTGAATATCCTACCGGTAGGACAGCTTAAAGAGTGATGGTTTATTACAAACTTCAAGTGAAACTGGTTAAGCCGGTCTTGTGTTGTGAAGCTGCTAGGTGTTGCTGGTAGCAAGTTCGTCCAGTCATGGATCCACACAGTGCAACATATCGATCAGCATCGCAGTCTGAGCAAGTGGCACAATAAAATGATGCCTTCTTCTTGCAAACCGTTGGGCTCGTTGAGATGTATTGTAACGGGGTTACATGAAAGGGGTACCCCAGAAAGGGTACCGCCTTTAGAAGTAGATATACTTCTGTGGGTATTTGTTTTAATACTCTGTTGGAGTAGTGTGGACCACACCATGATGTGGACCACACTACTGCCACGTAGGTTTGGTGGCTGAGGGCCAACCAATAGCGTTAAACCTACCTTTTATATGCATAATTAGCTTAAAGTATAGTTAATTAGGAGTTTGTATTACAGGCCAAATGAACCTAATTAACTATAAATAAATCAGTCTAAAACCTACTCTAAACTGGCTATTAAGTCCCCTAAGACCAGGGACTAGTGAACTGCCGTTCACTTAGAGTTTGTATACTCTTAATAGCACGCTTCCTCTAAGCACGGTGCTCGTGTGACCCCGTCACACTTGGTAGCACTTGTAGTCAATCCACGCCTACGCGGGTAGATTGACTACCTGAATCCTCAGTGGCTCCTACAAGGTAAGCCAGGATGGATAGAGGGGAGTTCGCTCATCTGACCAATGCTCAGTTTGAGTCGGTCCGGAAGATGGTGGGCATCTTTGGAGGAGATGCCCTCCGAAGCTTGGCGGCTGCTACGCCGGCCGAGCAGGTCGAACGCATCGAGGTGTTCGACACGTACGAGAGAGGGCTTATCGCCCACGTACAGGGGCTGCAGGCCCCCGTGGCTGAGATGAAGCCAGCCCAACCTAAGCTGTTGAGGCTTAAGGTTAATCCTTATGAGGGGAAGGAGGGAGATAACCTCCACTTCTGGGTCTGAGAGGTCGAGCTCGTGATGGACGCGGCTCTAATCTCGACCGAGCGACTTCGGGTCGCTTTCGCCCTGTCCAACCTGGGATTTCGGGCGAAGACCTGGGCGTACACGCGCGAGGCGACAACGCCGGGTTGTTTCACAACCTGGGTTCAGCTGTGTCAACAGCTTAGAGCCGCCTTCCTTCCGGCGAACTATGAATATCGCCAGCGCTCGCGCTTCCTTGCCTGTAAACAAGGGAAGCGTGAGCTGCACGAATACATCCAGGAGATGTGAGTACTCGCTGCTTCTCTGGTAGGGAACCCCCTACCTGAACACATCAAGGTGACAGTGTTCATGGATGGCCTGAAGGTGGGCCCATACCGCACACAGTTGTTCCGCGTGCACGCGAACACTATGGAGGAGACGATCCAGATCGCCCTCCAAGAGGAGTACAGCCACCGACAGGCTCATACTCCTACGTCGGTGTGGCAAGGCCACAATGCGTCGTCAGGCGCAGTGCAAGGAGCTTCAGCAGCTGGAGCTAGCACCGGCCGGTACCCATGGAACTGGGCACGGCCGTACAGAGCTCCATCCGCTGCTACGGATGTGGGAAGCTCGGGCACATGCAACGTGCCTGCCCAGCGGGAGGGCAAAAGGAAGTTCCCTTCCAAACCTAGGGGCTCGAGGGGTCAGTGGCAGAAGCCGCGACCCAAGAGCCAGGGGAACTGGGGTCACCAGTAGGGGCGGGGCGCCCTACTGGGGAAGATCTAAGTCCCCATGGTAGGAGTGCGGACGGCGCACGCCATGGAGGCTTAGCCCCTGAGAGCCTGGGTGCTCTCGAGACGAGAAAGAGCAGTGGCGGACTGCTCGTGGTACACGCGAGTGTACGGGGATATGAAGATCCCTTAGAGTCCTGATTGACTCTGGGGCGTCGACGAACTTTGCTCGACGCCAGACAGTCGCCCGGAATGGCGACAAGTATGCCGACACTTTGCGTGAAAGCGTAGGCAGGGGCCAGGTCTCGGTGAGACTGGCCGATGGTACGGTGGTAAACGTACCTGGGGTCCGTATGGACCTGGCTGTAAAGTTTGAGGAATTTGACAGCACGGAGTCGTTCCTTGTTCTAGACATGGACAAGTACGACTTGATCCTGGGCATGACGTGGCTCGAAAAGCACGAGCCCTGGATCGATTGGCGCGGCAAAGCCATTGGGGCTAGCCGGCCTGCAGTCTCCGACAGAGCTTTGGTGAGTAATGTTCCCACCTCTGTCCGGGACTGGGGCGCCAGATATGGTCGCCAAGACGCTTATGCGCCCGAAGAAGTACTGGGAGTCGCTGACTCCAACGAAGATGTTGTGATGAGCCTCGCAACCGGTCGTGAGACCAAGGCTCATTGACAAGCGTGTGGGATTGCCACGACGGCAAATCTCAACGCTGAGAGTCGTCGCGCCGTATGGGCTTCGACTGTGGCAGTGCCGGACGGCACTGACCAGGCGGGTAACATAGGTCCGCAAGCAGCAGAGGCTGCTGAGGAGAGCGCTGTAGGCATCTCCTGTGTGGGTAACATAGGTCCACAAGTGGGTAACATAGTTCCACACGAGTTCGAAGAGACCGAGAAGTAGGTCGAGAGCGCAGCATGCGTCTCTAGCGTGGGTAACGTAGTTCCACGCGGGGTCAAGAAGACCAGTACGAGTGAGGAGGTGTCGTTGAGCACCTCCCGTGTGGATAACAGAGGACCACACTCGGAGTCTGAGACTCCACCGGCACGGCCGGTCGAAGAGCAATGCCATGCCTTCGACGGCGTGTCCGGTCGTCAAGTGAGGGCAGGTGCCGTCCATCTGGAGGCACTACCAGAGGTGTCAGCATTGCTGAACCTCGAGGAATTGTCCATGAAGGATTTCCTGGCCGAGTTGAAGGCCGGAGAGATTGTGGAGATGGTGCTCCTAAAGCCGGAGACCTCTCCTGAAGATTTGAACTCTTCCTCCGTAATAGACGAGGATGTCCTGGAGGGGTTCACGAAGCAGCGCGCAACGCGCTTGGGTTCTGAGATTCTCAAGAACCCGGAGGATCCAGTGTATCCTCTCGTGAAAGAATACTCGGATGTGGTGTCGAAGCACCCACCATCCCAACTCCCGCCGGATCGGGGAGTACGGCACGAGATTGATCTCGTGCCTGGCACAAAGTACTGTGTCACGAGGCAGTGGCCTCACCTCGCGAGCAGTGCGAGGTCATAGATGCCTTCTTCGCCGAAAAGGCGAAGTCGGGCATGGTGCGGGAGTCAAAGTCCCCGCACTTGACGCCGACCTTCTGCGTTCGTAGACCGAACGGGAAGTGGCGTCTGGTTCACGCTTACAACAAGCTGAACAATGCGACGGTACCGGCACAGACGCCGATCCCTCGCAAGGATGTGTTGCTAAACAACGTGTCGGGCTGTACGCTGTACAGTGCCCTGGATCTGGTAGACGGATACTACCAGATCCTGATGCGGGAGAGTGACATTCCTCTTGCCGCAGTGAGCACCCCGAGCGGGATGCTCTGGGAGTGGCTAGTGATGCCACAGGGGCTATCGAATGCTCCAGCGACGTTCAATCGCTTGGTCACACAATTGTTTAGACCATTGCGTACGTTCGCTCAGACGTACTTCGACGATATATTCGTCCATAGCCGTGCCGAAGGTGGCCAGACGGCTATGGAGGTGCATTTGAAGCGCCTCCGTCGAGTGTTTGAGGTCATGAGAGCTAACAAGCTCTATGCCAACATCGACAAGTGCGTCTTTGCAGCTGAGGAGATAAAAGTCCTCGGCTGCTTTGTCAGCAAGGTCGGCGTACGCGCCGATCCAGGGAAGGTCAAGGCCATAGCGGCTTGGCCGACCCCGAGGTCACAGAAAGACCTCCGGAAGTGGTTGGGCTTAGCCAACTATCTTCATAAGTACAGCGCAGGGTACGCTGAACTTGCTTGACCCTTGTCGGATCTCTTAAAGAAAGATGCCGACTGGGTCTGGGAGCAACAGCACCAGGATGCTTTTAACAGCATCAAGGCGAGCTTACAGCAAGCGCCAGTCCTGGCCCTGCCGGACGAAAACAAGTCATTTAGCATCGTCTGTGACGCTTCTGACTATGCAATAGGCTGTGCGCTGTTGCAGAAGGACGATGAGGGACACGAACGTGTCATCTCCTTCCAGTCCAGGCATATCAAAGCTGCCGAACGGAACTATCCCGTTCATGACAAGGAGCTACTTGCAATGAAGTACGCTCTTGTCAAGTTTAGAGTTCACCTCTTGGGCACGAGGCCCTTTGTGATCTATACGGATCACGCGTCCTTGCGGACTGCCACCAACTCGCCGCATCTGTCGCAGCGGATGGCGAGGTGGCTGTCATTCTTCGCGGAATACAACTTCCGCGTTGAATACAAACCGGGCAAGCTCAACGTGCTTGCCGATGCATTGTCGCGTCGACCTGACTATGAGCTAGCTCATGTCAGTCGGGTCACGACAGATCTATATGATCGGATACGCTTGGCGTATCAGGAGGACGAGAACTACACACCACTGGTGCAGTTCTTGTCCGATGGCAAGGACGCCAAAGTCGACAGGCTTTCGCCTCGATAGCGGGCGCAGCTCCATCGCTATGAGCTGGGCGATGGGTTACTCCATTACAGAGTAGACCCTAGAGATCCTCCTCGTGTCGTCGTTCCAAACGACGAGGATCTGAAGTATGACATACTTCTAGAGGCGCATGATGCGCCGATAAGTGGCCATCTTGGCCGGGAGAAGACCTACCAAATGGTCTCTCAGACATTTTGGTGGCCCCGCATGTATAAGTGGGTGGCACACTATGTCAAGACATGTGAAACATGTCAGAGGGTGAAGCCTTCGGGCCACGCCTCGGCTCCACTGCAGAGCCTACCAGTACCAGCGGACTGCTGGAAGTCGATGAGTCTCGACTTCGTCTTCGGCCTGCCGGCCGATGCAAGGGCAATACCGGCATATTGGTGTTTGTCTGCCGTTTGAGCAAGATGGTGCATCTTGCTCCGGTACGTGACAAGGTCACCGGGAAACAAGCTGCACAGCTGTTCCTAGATAGCGTGTTTCGCTATCATGGTCTACCAGAGACCATAGTCTCGGACAGAGACCCGCGTTTCACGGGTGCGTTTTGGGACACCCTGTTCCAATTGCTGGGAACTAAGTTGACGATGTCAACTGCTGACCATCCGCATACGGATGGTCAGACGGAGCGCGTCAACCGCGTGCTCGAAGATACTCTCCGCAGTATCTGTGCGGAAGCACCTCGATCCTGGTCGGATCAGCTCCCTATGGTTGAGTTCGCACTCAACAATGCGGTACACGCATCAACGGGGTTTACCCCGTTCTATTTGAACAGGTTATGACACCCCCAGGTGCCGCTAACCTTGCGGGGAGGCACCGATGCCTCCATTATAGGTGTTGGAGAGGCTCGGAAAGCCTTTTCCTCCCAGGTCTCAGAAATTGGGCCCAAGTCTTTAAAAAGACAGTTGTCGTCGTTTATCGACAACAGGCTGACGTTGATCAACCGGGTTAGAGACGCAATGGCGTCAGCCCAAGACAAACAAAAGGAGTACTCTAACACAAAAAGTAGAGAAAACTTAAACGTGTTTAGGAAAGGGGACTTAGTCCTACTAGACACTAAGAACCTACCGCTAAAGGTGGTTAGCTCTGTAGAGAGCAACAAGTTGAAGCACCGCTTCATTGGACCCTTCGCGGTCCTGGCCAGACATGGCGCTGCGTATACCATTGACCTCCCAAAGTCAATGGCGACGCACCCGACGTTCTACGTGGGGCGTCTTAAGCGGTATCACGATCCGCTGGGTCTTCCTTCTCGGACGGAGGAAGACCAAGGTGTGAACTCACCTCCTCGAAACGAGGCTGAGCTCTCTGGACAACCGGAGCTGCCGGTGTCGGAGTCTGTGAGTGATAAACAGACTGGTACCCACGCGAGTCATACGAAGGGTATGACGGTACCGAGTGGGATGAACTTGGGTAAGAACTATACCCATAAGCCGAGTGGTACGAGTACCCCTGCGGCTCATAAGAGGGCATCCGACCATGCACCTCATGGCTTAGAGCGTCTAAGCCTCGACGGAGCTCCTTCAAAGCACAAGCCGGAGCTCGGCGGTCAACGCGCCCATGGAGCTCATGAGTCTCACGACCAAGAGCGTCCAAGTCTTGGCGAAGGACCTCAAGGGTCCCCGGCTTGCCAGCCTGAGAGGCAGCCTGACCACCAGGTCCAAGCCCAAGGGCTATCTCGATCGCGTAAACACGATCTCGAAGCTGACGGACCTCGTCGCTTAATAGGGACCCCACAGAGTCCCGACCCGAAGTTGAGGGTCCAGAAGTATACGGCTGAGAAGGAGCCGCGTACTCAAACGCGTGCGAGAGCTCCTCCTGCCCTCCTTGACCGGAACGGCGAGCTCCACTACCATGTGAAGCGAGCCTGAGAGCGGCGGCGCTCTGGGAAGCGCCAGCAGCTAGTGAAGTGGTGGGGTTACCCCTCATCACAGAACTCGTGGGAGCCGGAAGACCGGCTCCGGATTGACTGACCGAAGGCTGTTGAGATCTGGGATCTGCGACAGCCGGGGCGTAAGTAGTCCGCGGCTTCTTAGCCGCCTTACGGTGTACGGTCCCTGGGTTGACGGAACCGTACACGCGCTCGTCTTGAGCGCTGGACTTAGACTGCTGTCTAAGTCCCTCCATGACGGAGTGGAGTTGCCGCTTAGCGACTAAGTGGGCAAACTCAATACGAAGATCTCGCTGGTCCAAGACATAGGACAGCAGGCGATCTTCTCGGAGTTCTTTCAACACCTGAACTGTAAAGTTCTTTAGAGAAACCCATCTCCAGAACAGGTCTTCTGCCTGGGTCTGGGTTGTGGTGTTCTCGGGCTGTACCCAAGGGTAGCCCCACACGGGGAAGAGCCCACCACGGTCTTCGGATTTCTTTTGAAGACTAGTGAATTCCTTGAGAGGAATTCGGTGTGGTGCAAGTAGCACACACCTAGCGGCCTCAATGTCGTCGACAAAGAGTGGTTCGACTTGAACCAAGGCACGCTCATAGGCGCCACGTGAAGTGCGCCCATGGTTTAGACCACGAGGGGCCTTGAGGTGCTCCAAGAACATTGGAGACCCAGACCCCGCATCCGGTGGGTAATATCCGCGAGGATACACCGGCGTGGAAGGCACAGGAGTGCCTTGCAGTTGAGCAGCTTGATAGCGCTCCTGCTGCTCATCGAGATCATTGGAGATCTCTCGGGGCTCGGACACAGCCCCCTCCTCTTCCTCCTCGTCTGAAGAGTCGAACAGGGATTTGAATCCCTTTGCGATTGAAGGCTCTGAAGTAGGAGAGCCAGGGGCTGCGCGCTTCTTAGCAGCAGCAGCACCCTCACCAGCCCGTTTTGAAGAAGTTGCTTTCGCAGCTTGGGCTCGAGCCTTACCTTCGGTTAAGGTAAGGTTCTTGGCAGGCGAGCTCGTCGAAGCTGCCTTTGCCTCAGATGATTCAGCATCATCAGCAGGAGCGTCCTGAGAAGAAGATGGATCCTTAGCGGATCCAGGAGAGTCCCCGTCAGACTCTGATCCCGTGATTATAGGGATGTTAAACTCCGGGGACTCTGACCCAGGACTGTGGTCCCGATAGGCGAACCGAGGGTTCGGCCTATCGTCGGGTGACAGGGAGCGCGAGCGACTACGTCGCGGACTCCCTTCTTGTCGGGCGGCAGCAGCAGAGCGTTTGCTGCCTGCCTCGGAAGCCGCCTTGCGGGCTTCCTTGCGTGGAGCGGCCTTGTCTTTCGACTTGGCCTTAGAAGTCTTCGACCTCGCGGACTTAGACTTGGAAGGCGCCGAAGCGCTGCGGGTGCTTGCCTTCTTGGGCATCTCGGGAGGTTGACGTGGGGACCTCTGGGTGTCTTGAAAGCGCAAAAGGCTGAATGAAAGCCTTAAAGCCACAACGGTGGCTCGTCGATGGGTATAGATAAGGACAGGAAAGAGAGCGGAGCTCTCTTCCTAGCTCCTCATTGGTGGGGGTGTTTCCAGCCTAAGTGGGGGAGGATGTAACGGGGTTACATGAAGGGGTACCCTAGAAAGGGTACCGCCTTTAGAAGTAGATATACTTCTGTGGGTATTTGTTTTAATACTCTGCTGTGAGTGGTGTGGACCACACTACTGCCACGTGGGTCTAGGTGGCTGAGGGCCAACCAATCGTAATTAACCTACCTTTTATATGCATATATAGAACAAACTATAGTTAATTAGGAGTTTGTATTACAGGCCAAATGAACCTAATTAACTACAAATAAATCAGTCTAAAAACTTACGCTAAACTGGCTATTAAGTCCCCTCAGACCAGGGACTAGTGTTCAAATTAATCTAGATTCTAATCTAGAGTCTAATCTAGAGGATTTTAGTCTAATCTTTACTCCTAATAAGTCCATAAAACCTCACTTTTATACCCGGTTTTATCAGCCAATAAAAAAAAGAGTGATGCGAACTATGGAAGAACGACAAGAGTTTTAAACAGCAAATGTATTGAAACCGCCGCGCTATTGTTCGAGAAAGGGAGTCACTCTTTTTTGATTGGATGAAAGAAAACGCGTGCTCCACATGACTGGCTGATAAGGCCAGGGACTAGTGAACTGCCATTCACTGAGAGTTTGTATACTCTTGATTGCCGCTTCCTCTAAGCAAGGTGCTCGTGTGACCCCGTCACAAGTATAATGTACATGTAGAGAATGCTAAAACCACTACGTTTGCCTAACTCTGTTCTCGGTAATATTCAAGTGTTCGTGAGGCGGGTTGAGAGGGGGTATGCTGGGGGAGAGCTGATTGAAAAGTGGTCTGATTCATCAGGTAGGAATGTAGAGAAAACGTCTGGGCTGTGAGGACCAACGGAGTAGGTGGTTGGCAGTCAAGCCTTGTATAAATCTCACAGCGAACGACTTATGTTATATAGGGAGATGTTGGGTCTGAGGGGTCAATAAATAATGGCAGTAATGTTACGGACCCTTATTGCTACGGTTATTGGAATTTACCGAGCCCTGCCCATTGTAATAAAACACAAAAGGAACACTGTTCAATTCGGAGGAAGGAGACGCAGTCTCGAAAAAACACGAAGAAATCGAGCAGCCGTCGACTTCGCTGCATCTTTAGTCAACTGAAGCTTGTAGACTTGATCCATGACTCCGCAGATCCTGAAATGCCGGTGCGCGTCTTGGTGAATGCTGTCTCGAGCTTGCGACCAACCAATAACACTGAAGGTAACGACAGTTGACACGCTGCAGGTTTCGGCCATGCCGGCTGAGCTGCTGTCAAACACGTCGACTGCGATATCACTGCCAGATGGTAGGCTGCATTCCAACAAGATCCGAAAACAGAGCTCGTCAACGCAGAGGCTACCGTTGAATTGCACCTGTTAGTCACCGCGTACAAATGGCAATAATGTAAGTGATGGAGGACCTGCTTAGTGGCTATGAGTGGATCAAGTCTTTCAGTAGGAAAAAGTCTCCAATGTCGAGTGCGTACTCAGCATCAAAATTGAGAATGGCGGTACTAAAGCCCGTGTCAGACCAGTTCACGCTCGATCAGTTATTTCATGAGCGTGACCCAGCACGTGTCACGACAACCCAGGAAAAAAGGTAGTGTCTGTACCGAGACGATCCCAAATGGACGGCAAGAGCTTAAACCGAAAATCGTCTAATATCGCAGCAATCACAAGTCTCCCGTCTTGTCATCATTATTCATGTAGCAACCAAACCGATATGGTAAAAGTTTACTATAATAAACACTGGATTCGGCTTTAATCAGCGCGCATCCTCAAACCCGTTGCGCAGGCATACTTAAATAGGCACAGTTGTTTAGTCACAAACTTTAGTGGCCTGGTCAGAATATTTCCGCAATCATATTGGATATGCGATATTCTCATCGAATGATGGGCGCTACTGGGGTGCAACTTGTTGTGGTGACCAGGTTGTTGTTTGGGGTGAAGTCGTTCTATGACATCCGCCTGGTTTATAAAATGTGCATCTGACCGTTAATTGATTGTCTTCTAGATGTCGAAAGACTGACTACAGGGGTGTCGAGGAGGACGTGTAACTCGACGTCGTGGGATGTCCAGAGTATTAATAATGTCATTAAACGCCATCTCTACTTTGTAACGTATTGGATGTTTATTAGACAATTCTCTTTACAGTGGTGCCGGATTCCCTAATGTTATATATACGTACGGAGATCGTTGGCCATATCCGACGACCAATAGCCAGTTAACAATACAAAATTCATGTCTAATGAGCGACAATCACCTTCCCATGATTCAACACAGGGATGGGAACGGGTTAATTCTATACTGGTACTTCGCAATTCGCTTCCCAGCCCTCAGTGGTCAAGTGCTAGCTATGACACGTCGGTACTTCGTCACACTGCTAGTTGCTGTTGTTCTCCTGGCAAACATTGAACCGATCAGCTCCTTCGAGCCGACCTCTGCCGATTATCCGACTGTAACAATCCGTTCCTTCACCAACCAGTACAACGGTGTCACCCCCAAGAGGTTGTTGAGACGTTACCGTGAGGATGAAGAGGAGAGAACCATCGCGGGTGACACAATCTCGGGGTTGGCAACCAAATTGAAGGACAGTGCGTCGACGCTTGCCAAAAAAATGGTGGGTATGAACCAATACGAGGTTCAAGTGGTGAGTAATTTGAATCTCGGTCGTGTTGCGGATACCTTAACAACGTCGGGTCTGACAAAATTGGCCGACGACATTCAACAACTCAACTCTAAGCACATCATAAAAAGGTCTCTGTGATTGGAATGCTCACCGCTCGATACGGAGATGACGGTCTATCGAAGGCGCTCGTGACTGCCCAGAAGAAAGCGACGGATCCATCACATGCACTACAAATCCAAACATTGCGGACAGACCAAATGACGAGGTGGAAGAAAGGTGGTAACTCCGCTAACGATGTTTTCAAGCTACTAAAGATTCGCGATGACGGGTACTACATCATTGCTAGTCGGAAGTTGGAGGTTCTGGATGACTACATCAAGTTTGTCAACCCCAAAAAATACGATCAGACATCTCTGGCCAAAACGTTGATTAAAGCATATGGTACTGAAGATAATGTGCTAATGCGTTTGTTGGCGGCAAAGCAGCAGGGTTTGAAGCCCAACATATTGGAGAATTCTTTAATGAGCAAATGGGCGGGCGAAAGTCGATCACCAGCTAACGTCTTTCAATGGTTAAAGCTTGATGCCAACTTAGACGACGCGTTCACCAACAACAACTTCATAAAGATCACGAAGTATGCAGACGACTTCAATCACAAGAATCCCACCACCGCAAAACCAACAATAGAGCTCTACACGAACCATTTTCGAGAGGCTGATGTGACGAAGAAACTCATATTGGCAATGGGTGATCCAACTACAAAAAGTGTCGCGAAGAATTTACAGACGCAGCAATTGCACGGTTGGATCAAGAGCGGTAAGTCTGTTGATGACGCTTTCACGATACTGAAATTTGCAAGGAAAGATGACGGAGTAATTGTTAGTCGGAAGCTGGACATATTGGAAGAGTTCATCAACCTGAAGGGTGACGGATATTTGATCGGGACTTTGACTAAGCTGTTTGGTGGTAACAGTAATCTTGCGCTGATTTTAGAGAGAGCAAGTCCGACCAAGGAAGCTACAATGTTGCAGAAGAGACAATTTGCCGAATGGGTGAACGCTGGTGTCAAACCGGATAACATGATGTTCACTATATGGAAGACACCGACAACGAAAGAGCAGAAATCGATTGCGGACAAGTACAAGGCGTGGACAGCGGATATGATTTTGAATAGCGAGTGATTACTGCTACCGAACTTAGGGACAATATTTGGTGTAGATTTACAAAATTTACAACAAATTTGGCTTTTGGTCAAATAGACTTGCAGAGCGGTAGGGTAGTAAGGAGGTGTGAACTCAATGTTACAAAATCATCGCTTGAATACTCAAGTCCACGCTCAAAGATCGTTATCTCGGTCATGAAGGGGGCTTCTAATCCTTTCCAGCCTTCCAATGAGGCCAAATATCGCTTTACAACATTTCTTGTGGCTAAGATCGAGGTTAAGCTCGTTGTTAACTATCTTCTTGTAACGGGGTTACATGAAAGGGGTACCCTAGAAAGGGTACCGCCTTTAGAAGTAAATATACTTCTGTGAGTATGGTTTTAGATACTCTGTTGTGGGTGGTGTGGACACACTACATGTGTGAACCACACTACTGCCACGTAGGTCTGGTGGCTGAGGGCCAACCAATAGCATTTGACCTAACTTTATATGCATATTAAGAAGAAATTATAGTTAATTAGTAGTTTGTGTTCCAGGCCAAATGGACCTAATTAACTATAAAATAAAATAAACTGGTTATTAAGTCCCTCAGACCAGGGACTAGTGAACTGCCGTTCACTTAGAGTTTGTATACTCTTAATAGCACGCTTCCTCAAGCACGGTGCTCGTGTGACCCCGTCACACTTGGTAGCACTTGTAGTCAATCCACGCCTACGCGGGTAGATTGGCTACCTGAATCCTCAGTGGCTCCTACAAGGTAAGCCAGGATGGATAGAGGGGAGTTCCCTCACTTGACCGACTCTCAGTTTGAGTCGGTCCGGAAGATGGTGGGCATCTTTGGAGGAGATGCCCTCCGAAGCTTGGCGGCTGCTACGCCGGCCGAGCAGGTCGAACGCATCGAGGTGTTCGACACGTACGAGAGAGGGCTTATCGCCCACGTACAGGGGCTGCAGACCCCCGTGGCTGAGATGAAGCCAGCCCAACCTAAGCTGTTGAGGCATATGGTTAATCCTTATGAGGGAAAGGAGGGAGAGAACCTCCACTTCTGGGTCAGAGAGGTAGAGCTCGTGATGGACGCGGCTCTCATCTCGACCGAGCGACTTTGGGTCGCTTTCTCCCTGTCCAACCTAGGAGGTCGGGCGAAGACCTGGGCGTACACGCGCGAAGCGACAACGCCGGGTTGTTTCACAACCTGTGCTCAGCTGTGTCAACAGCTTAGGCCGCCTTCCTCCCGGCGAACTACGAGTATCGCCAGCGCTCGCGCTTCCTTGCCTGTAAACAAGGGAAGCATGAGCTGCATGAGTACATCCAGGAGATGGGAGCACTCGCTGTATCTCTGATAGGGACCCCCCTACCTGAACACATCAAGGTTACAGTGTTCATGGATGGACTGAAGGTGGGCCCATCCCGCACACAGTTCAGTTCCTCCGCGTGCATGCGAAAACTATGGAGGAGGCGATCCAGATCACCCTCCAAGAGGAGTACAGCCATCGACAGCTCGTAGTCCTACGTCGGTGTGGCAAGGCCACAATGCGTCGACAGGCGCAGTGCAAGGGGCTCCAGAAACCGGCGGCTGCACAGGACCGGTACCCATGGAACTGGATACGGCCGTGCAGAGCTCCATCCGTTGCTACGGATGTGGGAAGCTCGGGCACATGCAACGTGCCTGCCCAGCGGGAGGGCAAAAGGAAGTTCCCTTCCAAACCTAGGGGCTCGAGGGGCCCGTGGCAGAAGCCGTGACCCAAGAGCCAGGGGAACTGGGGTCACCAGTAGGGGCGGGGCGTCCTACTGGGGAAGAACTAAGTCCCCATGGTAGGAGTGTGGACGGCGCACACCATGGAGGCTTAGCCCCTGAGAGCCTGGGTGCTCTCGAGACGCGGAAGAGCAGCGGCGGACTGATCGTGGTACACGCGAGTGTACGGGCAATCCCACACGCTTGGCAATGAGCCTTGGTCTCACGACCGATTGCGAGGCTCATCGCAACATCTTCATTGGAGTCAGCGACTCCCCATACTTCTTCGGGCGTGTCAGCGCCCGACAGAGCATTGGTGAGTAATGTTCCCAACAGAGATAGGAACATTACTCACCAATGCTCTGTCGAAAACTGTGGCCAGCCAGCACCTATGGCTATGCCGTACCAATCGATCCAGGGCTCGTGCTTTTCGAGCCACGGCATGCCCAGTATCAAGTCGTACTTGTCCATGTCTAGGACAAGGAATGACTCCGTGCTGTCAAATTCCTCAAACTTTACAGCCAGGTCCATACGGACCCCAGGTACGTTAACCACCGTACCATCGGCCAGTCTCACCGAGACCTGCCCCCTGCCTTCGCTTTCACGCAAAGGGTCGGCATACTTGTCGCCATTCCGGGCGACTGTCTGGCGTCGAGCAAAGTTCGTCGACGCCCCAGAGTCAATCAGGACTCTGAAGGGATCTCCGTATCCCACGACGGCAAGTCCCAACGCTGAGAGTCGTCGCGCCGTACGGGCTTCGACTGTGGCAGTGCCGGACGGCAGCACTGACCAGGCGGGTAACATAGGTCCGCAAGCAGCAGAGACTGCAGAGGAGAGCGCTGCTGGCGCCTCCCGTGTGGGTAACATAGATCCACAAGCGGGTAACGCAGTTCCGCAAACAGCTGAAGCTGCTGGGGAGGACGCTGAGAGCGCCTCCGGCGTGGGTAACATAGTTTCACACGAGGTCGAAGAGACCGAGAAGAAGATCGAGAGCGCAGCATGCGTCTCTAGTGTGGGTAACAGAGTTCCACGCGGGGTCAAGAAGACCAGTACGAGTGCGGAGGTGTCGTTGAGCACCTTCCGTGTGGATAACCAAGTACCACACTCGGAGTCTGAGACTCCACCGGCACGGCCGGTCGAAGAGCAATGCCATGTCTTCGACGGTGTGCCCGGTCGTTCAGTGAAGGCAGGTGTCGTCCATCTGGAGGCACTGCCAGAGGTGTCAGCACTGCTGAACCTCGAGCAATTGTCCATGAAGGACTTCCTGGCCGAGTTGAATGCCGGAGAGATTGCGGAGATGGTACTCCTGAAGCCGGAGACCTCTCCTGAAGATTTGAACTCTTCCTCCGTAATGGACGAGGATGTCATGGAGGGGTTCAAGAAGCAGCCTGCAACACGCTTGAATTCTGAGATCCTCAAGAACCCAGAGGATACGGTGTATGCTCTAGTGAAAGAGTACTCGGATGTGGTGTCGAAGCACCCACCATCCCAACTCCTGCCGGATCCGGGAGTATGACACGAGATTGATCTCCTGAGGAGATAAAAGTCCTCGGCTGCTTTGCCAGCAGGGTCGGCGTAGGCGCCGATCCAGGGAAGGTCAAGGCCATAGCGGCTTGGCCGACCCCGAGGTCACAGAAAGACCTCCGGAAGTGGTTGGGCTTAGCCAACTATCTTCATAAGTACAGAGCAGGGTACGCTGAACTAGCTTGACCCATGTCGGATCTCTTAAAGAAGGATGCCGACTGGGTCTGGGAGCAACAGCACCAGGATGCTTTCGACAGCATCAAGGCGAGCTTACAGCAAGCGCCAGTCCTGGCCTTGCCGGACGAAAACAAGTCATTTAGAGTCGTCTGTGACGCTTCTGACTATGCAATAGGCTGTGCGCTGTTGCAGAAGGACGATGAAGGACACGAACGTGTCATCTCCTTCCAGTCCAGGCAGCTGAAGGCCGCCGAACGGAACTATCCCGTTCATGACAAGGGGCTACTTGCAATGAAGTACGCTCTTGTCAAATTTAGAGTTCATCTCTTGGGCACGAGGCCCTTTGTGATCTACACTGATCCCGCGTCCTTGCGGACTGCCACCAACTCGCCGCATCTGTCGCAGCGGATGGCGAGGTGGCTGTCATTCTTCGCGGAATACAACTTCCGCGTTGAATACAAGCCGGGCAAGCTCAACGTGCTTGCCGATGCATTGTCGCGTCGACCTGACTATGAGCTAGCTCATGTCAGTCGGGTCACGACAGATCTATATGATCGGATACGCTTGGCGTATCAGGAGGACGAGAACTACACACCACTGGTGCAGTTCTTGTCCGATGGCAAGGACGCCAAAGTCGACAGGCTTTCGCCTCGACAGCGGGCGCAGCTCCATCGTTATGAGCTGGCCGATGGGTTACTCCACAACAGAGTAGACCCCGGAGCTCCTCTTCGGGTTGTTGTTCCAAACGACGAGGATCTGAAGTATGACATACTTCTAGAGGTGCATGATGCGCCGATAAGTGGCCATCTTGGCCGGGAGAAGACCTACCAAATGGTCTCTCAGACATTTTGGTGGCCCCGCATGTATAAGTGGGTGGCACACTATGTCAAGACATGTGAAACATGTCAGAGGGTGAAGCCTTCGGGCCACGCCTCGGCTCCACTGCAGAGCCTACGTGTACCAGCAGATTGCTGGAAGTCGATGGGTATCGACTTCGTCTTCGGCCTGCCGACCGATGACAAGGGCAACACCGGCATTTTTGGTGTTTGTCTGCCGTTTGAGCAAGATGGTGCATCTTGCTCCGGTACGTGACAAGGTCACCGGGAAACAAGCTACACAGCTGTTCCTAGATAGCGTGTTCCGCTATCATGGTCTACCAGAGACCATAGTCTCGGACAGAGACCCGCGTTTCACGGGTGCGTTCTGGGACACCCTGTTCCAGTTGTTGGAAACTAAGTTGACGATGTCAACTGCGGACCATCCGCAGACGGATGGTCAGACGGAGCGCGTCAACCGCGTGCTCGAAGATACCCTCCGCAGTATCTGTGCGGGAGCACCTAGGTCCTGGTCGGATCAGCTTCCTATGGTTGAGTTTGCACTCAACAATGCGGTACACGCATCACCGGGGTTTACCCCGTTCTATTTGAATGGGTTATGACACCCCCAGGTGCCGCAAACCTTGCGGGTAGGCGCCGATGCCTCCATTATAGGTGTTGGAGAGGCTCGGAAAGCATTTTCCTCCCAGGTCTCAGCAATAGAGCCCGAGTCTTTAAAAAGACAGATGTCGTCGGTTTTGGACGACAGGCTGACGCTAATCAGCCGGGTTAGAGGTACAATGACATCAGCCCAAGACAAGCGAAAAGAGTACTCTGACAAAATAAGTAGAGGAAATTTAAACGTGTTTAAAGAGGGCGATTTAGTCCTATTAGACACTAAACCCCTACCGCTAAAGGTAGTTATCTCTGTAGATAGTAACAAGTTGAAGCACCGCGTCATCGGACTTCGCGGTCCTGGCCAGACATGGCACGGCGTACACCATTGACCTCCCAAAGTCAATGGCGACGCACCCGACGTTCTACGTGGGGCGTCTTAAGCGGTATCACGATCCACTGGGTCCTCCTTCTCAGATCGAGGAAGACCAAGGTGAGAACTCACCTCCTCGAAACGAGGCTGAGTCCTCTGGACAACCGGAGCTGCCGGTGTCGGAGTCTGTGACTGATACACAGGCTGGTACCCACGTGAGTCATACGAAGGGTATGACGGTACCGAGTGGGATGAACTTGGGTAAGAACTATACCCATAAGCCGAGTGGTACGAGTACCCCTGCGGCTCATATGAGGGCATACGACCATGCACTTCATGGCTTAGAGCGTCTAAGCCTCGACGGAGCTCCTTCAAAGCAGCAGCCGGAGCTCGGCGGTCAACGCGCCCATAGAGCTCATGAGTCTCACGACCAAGAGCGTCCAAGTCTTGGCGAAGGACCTCAAGGGTCCCCGGCTTGCCAGCCTGAGAGGCAGCCTGACCACCAGGTCCAAGCCCAAGGGCTATCTCGATCGCATAGACGCGATCTCGAAGCTGACGGACCTCGTCGCTTAAGAGGGACCCCACAGAGTCCCGACCCGAAGTTGAGGGTTCAGAAGTATACGACTGAGAAGGAGCCTCGTACTCAAACGCGTGCGAGAGCTCCTCCTGCCCTCCTTGAACGGAACGGCGAGCTCCACTACCATGTGGAGCGAGCCTGAGAGCGGCGGCGCTCTGGGAAGCGCCAGCAGCTAGTGAAGTGGCGGGGTTACCCCTCATCACAGAACTCGTGGGAGCCGGAAGACCGGCTCCGGATTGACTGACCGAAGGCTGTTGAGACTTGGGATCTGCAACAGCCGGGGCGTAAGTAGTCCGCGGCTTCTTAGCCGCCTTACGGTGTACGGTCCCTGGGTTGACGGAACCGTACCCGCGCTCATCTTGAGCGCTGGACTTAGACTGCTGTCTAAGTCCCTCCATGACGGAGTGGAGTTGCCGCTTACCGATTAAGTGGGCAATCGCAGTGCGAAGATCGCGCTAGCTCAACCCATAGGAGAGCAGACAATCTTCTCGGAGTTCTTTCAACACCTGAACTGTAAAGTTCTTTAGAGAAACCCATCTCCAGAACAGGTCTTCTGCCTGAGAGTGGGTTGTGGTGTTCTCGGGGGTAGCCCCACAAGGGGAAGAGCCCACCACAGTCTTCCGGTTTCTTCCGAAGACTTGTGAATTCCTTAAGCGGAATTCGGTGTGGTGCAAGCAGCACACACCTAGCGGCCTCAATGTCATTGACAAAGAGAGGTTCGACTTGAACCAAGGCACGCCCATAGGCGCCACGTGAAGTGCGCCCATGGTTTAAACCACGAGGGGCCTTGAGGTGCTCCAAGAACATTGGAGACCCAGACCCCGCATCCGGTGGGTAGTATCCGCGAGGATACACCGGCGTAGGAGGCACAGGAGTGCCTTGCAGTTGAGCAGCTTGATAGCGCTCCTGCTGCTCATCGAGATCATTGGAGATCTCTTGGGGCTCAAAGACAGCCCCCTCCTCTTCCTCCTCGTCTGAGGAGACGAACAGGGATCGGAATCCCTTTGCGATTGTAGGCTCTGACGTAGGTGAGCCAGGGGCTGCGCGCTTCTTAGCAGCAGCAGCACCCTCACCAACCCGTTTTGGAGAAGCTGCTTTCGCAGCTTGGGCTTGAGCCTTACATTCGTCTAAGGTAAGGTTCTTGGTAGGCGAGTTCGTCTACGCTGCGCCACACTATCCTCGTCAGCATTTGCGTTGCCACAGTAGATATCCAATCTGGAAATCATAACATAATCAGTATAATCCGGAATATATCAGGTAATATCCGGAGTATATTCCGGGTGATCCGTTGTAAATAACTTCTTACCTTGAACAGTACGCTGTATGTGCGCGGCACGTAAAGTAAAACTTGGTTCCCATTTTTTGGGTTTCATGGGCATGAACTGGAGCATAGGGTTCCGCCTGTGTCTCATCGGTACCATCCCTTCATCGAAAGAAATGCGATATCCCAAACAAAAGCCGCGGAATATCGTCTTCTACAAAGCTTGGATCACCGGTCGAATCTTGAAAGCGCGGTCACCACCGGCCCATTTGAATATCGTTGTTGTTGAAATGAATATAGCGCACAATATCTTCGAAACGGTACCGACTCATAAACTGTCCGAAGGTACCACGGGATAATGTCCCTTCCGCTTTGGTAGCTCAGTGACGACTCAAACTTTCGCGGCGGGGTTCAAGAATTCCTAGCTATTAAAAGTCCAATGAATCGGATGGGTTCATGAGGCTGAATGGGGTACTTCCGCTTCGGACTCATCTTGAATTCTTCCACAGTCAGCACTACAGTCGAAGGTTTCACTGCTCGTCGCTCCTGCGCACGTTCCCTCATTTACTCAGCCACTTCATTGAGGCTTTGATCGCGAAAAGTGTTGGATTCCGCTGCAATCGTTCTCCATAACTCTTTAGGAGGAGAAAAAATAGAAAATAGCTAGAGGATTTTCAGCGTACGCCAACGCAGCGCCAGTCGGTCCAGATTCACCATTGTACAATGGAGTCGGGTCTAGTAGCACGTCGCCAGAACGATGCTCATCATAGGTCTCCCATCCCTCTTGTTGGAGGTGACCCAATTGTTTTTCTCCCAGTCCAAACACAACTGGTATCTCGACTGGATTCGAATAGGAGCAGTGGAGGCAGGAATGGGGAAATCTTCATGGTCAATATCATCACCGCCATCTCTCGGTTCATCACTCAAGTCATTCATACCCTCATCATTATCCATATCGTAGAGAATGTTGTCTTCATCACCCTCCGTGTCGGAGGCCAGTCCCAGTAACCAGTCGTCTTCTCCAAGGTTTATGTCATCTGGAGAAAGGGGTTCAAATAGACGGTCACGCTCCAGCGCAGCAATACATTTTTTCCGAATCAAAATCATCCAGAGGTACGCGATAGTCGGCAACAGGATTATCCGGAACAGGTTGTTCAGGACTATTAAAGGCTTCAACTCGAGTCCCGTGTCCGTCCGTCTGTCCGTCAGCGTTTTTTAGCGAGCACCTGCCATAAGTACGATTTCGCCAATGGCCTTGAATACGCGCGGCCCTGATTGGCTATTTTGCTGCCGAGCGAAGCGAAGGCAGCCCCGATTGGTCAATATTCAGGTGATGTGGTCAACATAATTGTACTTACTACAGTCATGGGTATGGTCAACATATCGCACTTTAGTGAGTCCTTTATAACATAATTGGCCCTATTTCTAAATAGAAAGCACCACACGACTACGAGTACAAGGTACTCTGCGGATATGCATTGCAGTAGGGCGTAGCAGCCGCAATAAATACTATATACGTGTATGCTAGCGCAGTTGTAACGTTATGTCGAAGTTTTACGATGGAAGATGCTTTTGTTTCGATTTCATCAATGCTTTATAACGTGATTGGCACAAATAGGCACAAACATGGTTTAATCTGATTGGTAGATAATATTGTATTGTGTTTAACACGATATACCAAAATGGAGCGCGTGTGTACTACCTCTTCTGCCACGATCCCCCTGGGGCCGGTGGATAAAGATGGCATGATCCCCCGCAGATTATGCGCCTGCTTTTTGACGCTACTGTCGTGGGAGGTCTTTGCAGACCCAATAAGAGACGAGTGTGCGAATGGGCCAAACAACCGTCTGTTTTGGCACTGAGAAGTGGTGACGGCCCCACCACAGGCGCCATCGCCTCGCCGATGTAATCGCGACAATGGGTCCCCCACCTCAGCGTGAACGCAAGCGCCGCCGCCGCCGTATGAAGCCACGTCGTTGTCCCAAGAAAGCGAAGAATAGCGAATAGTGTATTAAGTATGAATACACACGTCATTTTGGTACTGTCAAACACTTAACGGTTTTACGGGGTATGTATTTTGAGAAGTATACGTAGAACTCAGACGTACTGCATGGTAAATAAGATACAAGACCTAGAATTACCATATGCACCTACTGACGCACAATACGGCGGTTAACAAGACGCTGCGATCGTTATGATAGTCGATGTGACCAATGTGATACTCGGTTTTGGGACTACAACGGTAGGCTATTGTCGCTGTACATGACAGTCCGGCTAACGCGATACGAAGGCTTCGATAATAGGTTACTATCGACAAAGTGTAGCACGATACACGGGATATGGACAACGCGGTATAGGACACGATACGATCCGGATTTTTAACACGATAAACGATACTGGAAATCCAACGGTGTGAAAAGCAACACGATGTATGGTGCAGGGAAAGCGTAATATATAATCTGAAATTATATGGAGTGAAGCGGAGCGATGCTGTTACTTGCGGAGGAAACAGCACGATACCAACAATGATGGCGATTCCGAGACCAAGCTTTATGCGGCTACTGGGGCCAACCCAACACGTTGGTTAACACTACACGAAATGGAAATCAGATAACTGAAAGGAAGAATTGAAGTGGTACTATAAGTAGACATATGCAACAACTAGTTTAAACATGAAAACGACAACTACGAGTAGTGGGGATGGCGGAATGAGGGTTACTACTATTGCGTGGTACATGATAGTGCAGCAAGCGGAACAACTGTCACTCTATCATTGATACCTGGTGTCAACTTTGGTTGTCTTGGACATGACATTTCACACGGTCGGTGGGCAGTATAAATTTTAGACCCAAATTAGACTAATCTGTAGTGGAACGGTAATATTTAAAGCAGAGACAAAGGGTTGGCAGTATATAGTAGTGTAGCAGGTACTAAGAACAACCCCTGATGGAGGTTAGCAATACACATTATGCAGACTAACATATAGGGTGAAATAGCCAAAGTGGTACTTATCGGAGGCCTCCACGAAACTTGGCTGAAACACGATACGGAACCTGGGCATCGCGAGTAGTGGAGCGACACGAAAATTGATACTTCTGTGCTGTATATGACAGTGTAGCGAGCGCGTAGCCGCGAGCGAAACGAATTCCATCCAATCATTAATACAAGCTGTAATTGTTAATGGTTAGGTTGGAAACTCTGTTTGATTCGTGAACAAAACAACATTTATATTGATATGAGGATAATGTATAGTGGAGCTCGCGCAGCGAGCGGAACGGTTGGAGAATAAGATAAAATTAAGGATGTGCAGTACATACAATGTTGTAGACAGTACCAACCAACCATTAACTACCGCCGCATAGCGGCGGCGCTCGTCTAGTCCGTAACAGGTTCTTCAGAGCTATCCGTAACAACTTCCGTCGTTTCCGGAATAGAGTGTTCGGGTCTTTCCATAATATGTCCCGGTGCATCGGGATTTGTAGATTCTGAAGTATATGTAATGTCAAATTCGTTAGATGATGTTCACTTGCTTCACCAACACATTAACACTAATGCATTTGCATACCCGTCCGCTTCGTCCGCTTCATTGTGGACCGCGGTTTAACCGTCGTCGCTTTTTGTTTGGTTGACTTTTCTGCAATAGTCATAGTCGAGGTCTCCTCCACCGTCGTTGTGGTTGCCCCAGTCATTGCATTTGCCTTAGTATTTACCGTCATCGTAGAAGCCGGACTATACCCACTCACTGTAATCTCGGCCACGTCCACTATTACTCCAGTCGTCGCAGTGTCCATAGTGATCAAAGGCGCGTCCGTCCTGGAAGATTCTCGGCAGCCGCTACGACCACCGCAGTTGATGATAGAGGGAGCTCTAGCCACCCTTGACACCGGCAATATCGAAGTAAATTTGCCTCACCTATTATATAGCTGCAAATTAGAAGACGCCAACACTTTTTTAATAATAATATATGTACCGACGAAATTGTCTGATCCTTCAACTCCTTTGACGTTTACCCCAGGTGGGGTGTACCGGTGGTCATTGCTTAGACCCGTAGACCTCTTGTATGCCCACCCCTTCGTGCTCAACTCGCGCCAAATTTGCTTGAAAGTTTTCTCAACCACAAGCATTGTCGATCAGAGTGTTTGTCCTCGAGGCTCCGCGGATTTCGAAATGAGAGGACAGCAGGCTTCCTTGTGTAGATTTATATTTGGAACCCTAACAATTTTCGGTAAACCTCATGTCTCACCGAACACAACTGCATACAGCCGACCTGTTAAAAACTATCTCATACAAACTTCTATATGCGGAGATTGGTTGAGAGGGCTATTGTTGCGGACATCGCGGAATATAATCACCTCTAAAAATGCTATTCCCGATTATCCGTAATAGTGGAGTAGAGGGGTTAACTGCTATTTTCTATTCCTGGTCATTTCGCTGCTTTTCATTTATTATTGGTTATATTCCATTATTTGCATTTAGAGAGGTGGTATTGCGTTCATTGAAAAGTATAACAAATCGTACGAGTTACTCAGTCCCTAGTTCGTAATACACGAAGTGTACACCGCATCTACGCTGATGTTAAACCCATGGTTATCACTTATTTATACGGCACTTCTACGGACCCTGATGAAGGTACGGAATTGTAGGGAACGATGGTATGGCGTAGCAGCAACGAGAAATTGATTACTCGAGCAAGTTCTTCTGCCTCAAACGGTGTGATCTCGTTTTCGGCTTCATACGCCACTTCCCAGTAGCGATTCCCACCTCGTTGAAAAGGGGACTTAATCTTCGCGACGAATGCGACGGGGTCACACGAGCACCTTGCTTGAGGAAGCGTACTATCAAGAGTATACAAACTCTAAGTGAATGGCGGATTACTAGCCCTTGATCATAGGGGACTTAATAGTCACTTTAGGGTAGATTTAAGACTGATATATTTATGGTTACTTAGATAAATAGGTTTGTACTACAAATAACTAATTAACTATATTTTTAAATTATATCCAATAAAAGTAGGTTAAATACGATTGGTTGGCCCTCAGCCGCCCGACTTACATGGTAGTGGTGTGGTCCACACCACGCACGACTGAGTATTCACAAAACGAATACTTTCAGAAGTATATATTCTTCTTGAGGTGGTACCCTTCTGTGGTACCGCTCATGAAACGCCGTTACAATTGCAATTGCATAGTAATGAATGGCCGAATTTTGCACAATCCGTCGTATTTTTACACTATGGCTTATGAGATATCAAGTGGTAAGATGTCGGATTAGAACAATATTATTGGCTAATCGGTGGTGCGAACTATGATATCTCTCTGTTGAATGAGATCTCAAATACGGTACCCTACCTCATGAACCCCGTTATATGGCAGTACTCAAGCTAAGGTATCCCCCTGTTTCATTTCGTGTTGTCATTTACCAAGTTAATAACGGGTAATACCTTACCGCTGTTAATTAGACGTCAATTAACTTTGGTAATACCTTTTATGTAACGATTGTGTACCGATATGACGATCGAGTTGCCATCATAATCTCGGGTACGCGACGCATTGAGGTATGCGTGCGATACGGTCATTCCGACCTTTTACTCCCAACCTACGCTATGACTCCTGTGAAACCCGTCACGGCAACTGGCACTTGCTTAATACGATAGGTAATGAATGTATCCTGGCCTTCATGGAAAAATGATGTTACACCTACTGAACTTTTTTTAAATAACGGTAATAACGGTAATATCTCGTATTAGTAAGGGAAAAACGGTAATCAATTACCGTTTTCCCTAATTGGTAATAACTCGCTAGGTGATTCTCCCAACACGGTGCTGGTAAATTCGTTCATAAAAACCGTTCTGAAACTGTTATAATTGACATAAAAATACTGCAAGATACGTCGGTATTAATACAATTTTTAGGACAGCACAGCAATGAGAATCTTTAGGACAAGTATTAGGACAAGTAAAAGCTCTGATGAACATTATGATTGAGATCCCTTGCATTCTCCCGATGTCCCAATGGTGGCGAGGGTGATGTTAGGATAGGATTCGCGCATTCTGGCCATTATCCGCTCCCATACCTGAGATATCCGACCTCTCCGATCTTCAACACTATTAATAAGCGTAGCAAGGGAAAATCAAGGGAATGGTACCATTTACTATCGCCCTACATCACCCTAAATACCCTTCCGATAGGAGGTGACAAAACCCTAAGCCCGCTACGGCTCGCAAGTCGACCCTTCGCTTGCCAAAGGGCAGTGTTGGGTCCTGGGTTTGCAGGCCGTGTGCTTTGCACACGGCCTGCAAACCACTGGCACGGACAGTGGCATCCACCATCAGGTTCCGACCTATCAGAGAGTCTGCATATCAAATTAAACTTGAATGCCATGACGACGAGATATATTCGAGAGGCAGGTTGCTTCGAGGGCGGCTCTTAATTCACTACGAATGTCTGTCATTTCTGGAAATGCCACCTCTCTGTAGGTGTGACCGTTGCGACTCTTGACGTTCCGTCGCAGATGGTTAACCACGCTTTGCAGCCACCACGAAACTAGGCGTAGACCCATACGAAGTCAACCAAGCACTTGTAGTATTGTGCTTTCCGGCTAAATTTGCCCTTTCGTCGGATTCGCCAAATCGCCATCCAATCAACACTTCACTGTGATTTGTCAATATTATCATATATAGGTCTTTAGCTACAGACAATCTTTTGCTTCATAATGATTTTGCCGCGTGCAGCGCAGGAGCCAGACCGCCACAAGCTTCGTAGTGTGCAGCAGCTAAAGACGGATCACGTGAGCTTTTGCTACCGCAATCGAAGGCGGGTCGCCTTGAGCAGCTGGGGTCAAATAGCCGCCAGCTTTATCCGCATACGTGAAGTCACACAGCCGCGTGCAGAGAAACCAATTTTTACCGTGTGTAGGTGGTGTTTCTGCGAGATTCTTGCCCCTTTGCCCTACGCTTGAAAGCAGCAATCGTGGGGTACGAATATTTATGAAATATTATCATCGTGATGTTGTGGCAACTTGATGACTCTCGTATAATATTGTACGTGTAGAAGTACTTCTCGACTCAAGATGGAAGAGGCTGTCACGCGCCAACATGTCCATCCTAACAACGTTTACCACTGCCTCTACGGATTCTACTGCCTTGGGAGGAGCTCGCCCGTATTTACGAAAAGACCGTGAACACGATTGGCAATTGGATTAATGTGTACGAGCGTACGGGAACCTACCAACGCGCACTCAAAAATCATAGGAGATTCACAGCGGCCCAGCAGCAGTGGTTGTGCGATTATTACGCTGAACATCCGCTTGCTTACCTCGATAAGGCGCAAGATGCGTTCATGCGTGCTCATGCAATGGCGATATCTATTTCATCTGTCTGGCGACTAATTCATGACGCTGACCTAACCCGAAAAGTACTTAAGCGGCGAGCCATGCATATCAAGAAGCTGAACGTTTATAGAATTGTGGAGGAGTTTAAGCAGGTCAATTGGTGTCATAGCAGTGGTTACCACAGCAATGGCAACTTCTCTAGCTTCCTCTGCCATGCTTTTTACTATTCCACATAATGTCGGACAGATCAATTTGGAGTGTCTATACACAATGAAACCATTGTAAAGAATAAAATATACCGTTTTACAGTCTTGCGTGATTTGTTGCTTGATCGATTCAAAAACCGCAAGGAAATTTTGAGTAAAACGCACAATAGAATCTGAACCCTTTGTGCTCCATTTCAAATTCTCAAATTCTTAAATGAATGATGAATGAGGGATTCGACGCTAAATACAGAACGAATCAAGATTGACTTGAAGTAAGTAAATACTCTTAAATTACTGTTAAAATACCGAATGGTATTTTAAACGGGTTTTAGGTCAGATTCACTAAGTTTGGTAATTTAATTTTGGACTTTTAGAACAGTTTAGAACAGTATTATGAACGTTTTATCTACTACCCCCAACACTGATTTCATTGTCCATGTGATAATCCAAAAGATAATGGTGCTTTCATTTGTGTTATGTTTGAGGAGTCTGTAGCACTATTGCAGCAACACTGAATGTTCTTAGTTACACTTGCTAGTAAGATGCCTCCTAAGAATGCCATATACAATCAGTGGCTATTTAAATACGGGACCATTGCCTTGAACTTGGCCGCAATTGATTTCTCCTCTTTCGTAGTTGGACTAGCACTCGTCTTCCATATGTAGGACATAAAGTTATCCGGTCCGACACCACCATTCACCCACACGGAAAACTGTCTCTTCTGCAACGTTGTAGCTTCCGCGGTCGGACTTGCTTTCTCCAAAATCAGCGCAACAGTTCTGCCACCAAGCCTTTTAGTCAGTATCTTGATTAAATTCTGGTCCCCACCATTCAGCTTAACAAACTCTTCCAACATGTCCAGCTTTCGGCTAACAATTGCTGCATCGTCGGTCCTTGCAAACTTCAGTATCGTCAATACATCGTCAACAGACCTTCCGCTCACGATCCAACCTTGCAATTGCTGCGACTGTAACTTCTCTGCGACACTTTTTGTGACTGGGTTAAGCATTACAGACAAGAGCTCCTCCACCACATCAGCCTCTTGAAAATGATTCGTGTAGAGCTCTATTGTTGGTTTTGCGGTGGTGGGATTCTTCTGATTGAAGTCGTCTGCATAGCTCGTGATCTTTATCAAGTTGTTGATGGAAAACGCGTCATCTAAGTTGTCATTAAGCTGTAGCCATTGAAAGACGTTAGCTGGTGATCGACTTTCGCCCGCCCACTTGCTCATTAGAGAATTCTCCAATCGGTCATACCTAAAACCATGGTACTTTCCATCCGCCAAACGCATCAGCACTTTATCTTCAGTACCAAATGCTTTAATCAAGGTCTTGGCCAGAGATGTCTGATCGTATTTTTCGGGGTTGACAAACTTGATGTAGTCATCCAGAACCTCCAACTGCTTACTGACAAACATGTGGTACCCGTCGTCATTAATTTTCAATAGCTTGACAACAGCGTCGACGGAGTTACCACCTTTCTTCCATCTCGTCAGTTGGTCTGTCCGCAATGCTTGGATTTGTAGTGCATGTGATGGATCCGTCGCTTTCTTCTGGGCAGTCACGAGCGCCATCGATAGACCGTCATCTCCGTATTTAGCGGTGAGTATTCCAATCACCGAGACCTTTTTTATGATATGCTTAGAGTTGAGTTGTTTAATATCGTCGGCCAATTTTGTGAGACCCGAATCTGTTAAGGTATCCGCAACACGACCGAGATTCAAATTACTCACCACTTGAACCTCATATTTGTTCATACCCACCATTTTTTTGGCAAGCGTCGACGCACTGTCCTTCAATTTGGTTGCCAACCCCGAGACTGTGCCACCCGCGATGGTTCTCTCCTCTTCATCCTCACGGTAACGTCTCAACAACCTCTTGGGGGCGACATCGTTGTACTGGTTGGCGATGGAACTGATTATTACAGTCGGATAGTCGGCAGAGGTCGGCTCGAAGGAGCTGATCGATTCAAGGTTTGCCAGGAGAACAACAGCAACTAGCAGTGTGACGAAGTACAGACTTGTCATAGCTAGCACTTGACCACTGGGAGCTGGAAAGCGAATTGCGAAGTAACAAAGACAATAGGCTCGAGTTTTTGTCATTCCATGTCATAGGCCCAATTCCAATACTACTGATGTTTAAGTATAGTTGGATAGTTAACCCCTTCCCCTCTTCCAGAACCATGGGAAGGTGATTGAGCCGGTATGACCTCGGTCCAGCTCTTTGTATTGTCAATACAAAGATGATATCTGAAGACAGCTGATATTGTCACCTGGTTTTGTTCACAGTTGGTAGTCAAGAGTGGTCAACGACCTCCGTACGTACATGTAGTTGGAGGGAATCCCTATTTGGGATATCACTCCAAATAGGATTGTTTAACATACTATAATTATATAATATAATTATATTCAATACTTTCAATACATAGGTGGAAATTAATGAAATTTCCACCTGGATGTCAAGTTACACGCCTTCTTCACCCACTCGATAGTCATTCGTTCGACACCTTGAAGTCAAGCTGCGCACTTTGTAACCCACGCATCGACACGAGCTTCTGAATGCGGAAAATTGTTGATACGAAAACTAGATGTACCGATGATAGGTTATAATGTGGGTTTCTAGTGCACATAACATTCCGTCCTTGTTGAGACTCCGGCCCCATTGGGTAGCTTGTGGATGTTGTAAGATTTAAAACAGTTAGTTAGCTTAACCGCTTTCAATGTACCGACGTACTTAAGTTTAGGTTGCAACGCACTTGAACGTCCATTTCCTTGGCTAAGATCACAATGACGTCGACGTTGTCGTAATTATGATTACCCTAAACGACAATCTCGCCGCTGCTGATGTTATTACGGCAATCAAACCATACTAAACGTACTTGTGACGTACCTACCGGTAGCTTAATTTGACTGCAAGGTACAAGTGTATTTGCTTTAATTGCCTGAAAAATGGATTTGACTCATCAAGGGCGGGACCAGCTGGGTTTCCTAGCGTAAATCTGGACGTCCAGGTGTCCAGAGTCGTGGCGTCGACAGTACTGGTCTGACCAAGCACATATGTTCATCATGGCTGCTCTGCTTGAAGATCTCTTCGAAATCCCACATACCAACCGTTGCTACACAACCTTTTCGAGGAGTCCGAAAATCGCACTACTACGTACCACACTCCACACAGCAAGGTATATGTGTAGCATATTTCACACAGCAGCAGTATTGAAAACATTGAGTCGGTTGCGCCCCTAGCTTGGCATTAAGCTATCCTTTCTTTGTTGATGGTGCGATATGCTGATCATTTCTGTGATCTCGACATTTAGCACAGCAGCAGTGATAAATGTCCTGTCAGTATGTAGTTGACTGTCATTTTATAATAGAAATACGAAACAACCACAACAATCCGATACCTTTTACGTATTCAAATACTATAAAGTCTCCGACCTCCAGTCATCACGATCTCATGGACGTCGCACCCCAGTAGCGCCCATCATTCGACGAGAATATCGCATATCCAATATGATTGCGGAAATATTCTGACCAGGCCAGTAAAGTTTGTGACTAAACAATTGTGCCTATTTAAGTATGCCTGCGCAACGGGTTTGAGGATGCGCGCTGATTAAAGCCGAATCCAGTGTTTATTATAGAAAAACTTTTTACCATATCGGTTTGGTTGCTACATGAATAATGATGACAAGACGGGAGACTTGTGATTGCTGCGATATTAGACGATTTTCGGTTTAAGCTCTTGCCGTCCATTTGGGATCGTCTGGGTACAGACACTACCTTTTTTCCTGGGTTGTCGTGGCACGTGCTGGGTCACGCTCACGATGTAACTGATCGAGCGTGAACTGGTCTGACACGGATACTAGCGGGCTTTAGTACCGCCATTCTCAATTTTGATGCTGAGTACGCACTCGACATTGGAGACCTTTTCCTACTGAAAGACTTGATCTACTCCTGTTAACTGTTAGTAACCAGGTTCTTCGACCTACTATCCACACTTTCAATTATTGTCGTTTGTGCGCGATGACTAACAGGTGCAATTCAACGGTAGCCTCTGCATTGATTGTCTCAGTTTCCAGAATGCAGACTTTAATATATCGCAGTGACATCTTCGTTGACGTAGCTCAACTGACATGACTGAAACTTGCCGTTACCATCAGTAACACTGGTGGTCGCAAAACTCGAGCCAGCATTCAGCACCGGTTTCTCAGAGTCTGCGGATGTCATCACGGAGTCATTGAACAAGTCAACGGTCTTCAGTTCGTCTCTTTAAGACTGCGTCTACATGTACTTCCTCCGAATCGATCAGTGAATCTTCTGGTGTGATTACGTTGGGGTGGTGCCAGCGGCCAGCGTTCTCGTCACCGGTGCTGAATCAGCTGTAACGAAGAATATTACTGATACCCGATAACGAAAAAGATGAGCAGGTACCGGAACCTAGGTGTTAAGTGTCACCATCTTCATCGTAAGAATAGGATAAGTTCAACATTCCGATAGTTGATTTACATCCAGGTATGTGAAGTAGCAAAACAGACCTGAGAATTTCGTAAAGCTCTGCAACACAGTAGATATTGCTTCTAATTCGAACATTTTAGCTATCACAGGAATACAACGAAAACGTAATGCAACAACCACTCAATAATACCAAATTCTGCATCATCAGAGAGCATTTTTGCGGCACCTATTTCGCGCGATCTCCTCTGGTTGAACTGGTAGCAACGCCATCCAAGACGTATCCAATCACCTTTGGAGGGTTCAGATGCATTAAGGGATTTTCCCGATTACAAGCCCTGTATGAATTAAAGCCCGGTGTCGATTTTGACTTACCCGTCTGAAAATATAAGCCCTGTAACAATTAGAAACCCGGTGTACTATTTAATTTTAGTAATCATATACAAACCCGGGCTTATATGACAAGTCAAAAGATACAACATCTCGAGGATGAACAAAGCCGTCCTCGTAACGTGTAACGGGGTTACATGAAAGGGGTACCCCAGAAAGGGTACCGCCTTTAGAAGTAGATGTACTTCTGTGAATATTTGTTTTAATACTCTGATGGAGTGGTGTGGGCCACACTACTGCCACGTAGGTTCGGTGGATGAGGACCAACCAATAGCATTAAACCTACCTTTTATATGCATAATTAGGTTAAAGTATAGTTAATTAGTAATTTGTATTACAGGCCAAATGGACCTAATTAACTATAAATAAATCAGTCTAAAACTTACGCTAAACTGGTTATTAAGTCCCTAAGACCAGGGACTAGTGAACTGCCGTTCACTTAGAGTTTGTATACTCTTAATAGCACGCTTCCTCTAAGCACGGTGCTCGTGTGACCCCGTCACACTTGGTAGCACTTGTAGTCAATCCACGCCTACGCGGGTAGATTGACTACCTGAATCCTCAGTGGCTCCTACAAGGTAAGCCAGGATGGATAGAGGGGAGTTCGCTCATCTGACCAATGCTCAGTTTGAGTCAGTCCGGAAGATGGTGGGCATCTTTGGAGGAGATGCCCTCCGAAGCTTGACGGCTGCTACGCCGGCCGAGCAGGTCGAACGCATCGAGGTGTTCGACACGTACGAGCGAGGGCTTATCGCTCACGTACAGGAACTGCAGACCCCCGTGGCTGAGATGAAGCCAGCCCAACCTAAGCTGTTGAGGCTTAAGGTTAACCCCTATGAGGGGAAGGAGGGAGAGAACCTCCACTTCTGGGTCAGAGAAGTAGAGATCGCGATGGACGCGGCTCTCATCTCGACCGAGCGACTTCGGGTCGCTTTCGCCCTATCCAACCTAGGAGGTCGAGCGAAGACCTGGGCGTACACGCGCGAAGCGACAACGCCGGGTTGCTTCACAACCTGGGCTCAGCTGTGTCAACAGCTTAGAGCCGCCTCCCTTCCGGCGAACTATGAGTATCGCCAGCGCTCGCGCTTCCTTGCCTGTAAACAAGGGAAGCGTGAGCTGCATGAGTACATCCAGGAGATGGGAGCACTCGCTGCATCTCTGGTAGGGAACCCCCTACCTGAACACATCAAGGTGACAGTGTTCATGGATGGCCTGAAGGTAGGCCCATCCCGCACACAGTTCCTCCGCTTGCATGCGAACACTATGGAGGAGGCGACACAAATCGCCCTCCAAGAGGAGTACAGCCATCGACAGGCTCGTAGTCCTACGTCGGTGTGGCAAGGCCACAATGCGTCGACAGGCGCAGTGCAAGGGGCTCCAGAAACCGGCGGCTGCACAGGACCGGTACCCATGGAACTGGGTACGGCCGTGCAGAGCTCCATCCGTTGCTACGGATGTGGGAAGCTCGGGCACATGCAACGTGCCTGCCCTGCGGGAGGGCAAAGGAAGTTCCCTTCCAAACCTAGGGGCTCGAGGGGCCCGTGGCAGAAGCCGCGACCCAAGAGCCAGGGGAACTGGGGTCACCAGTAGGGGCGGGGCGCCCTACTGGGGAAGATCTAAGTCCCCGTGGTAGGAGTGCGGACGGCGCACACCATGGAGGCCTAGCCCCTGAGAGCCTGTGCGCTCTCGAGACGAGGAAGAGCAGCGGCGGACTGCTCGTGGTACACGCGAGGGTACGGGGATACGGAGATCCCTTCAGGATCCTGATTGATTCTGGGGCGTCGACGAACTTTGCTCGACGCCAGGCGGTCGCGCGAAATGGTGACAAGTATGTCGGCGCTTTGCGTGAACCGAAGACAGGGTCCAGGTCTCGGTGAGACAGGCCGATGGTACGGTGGTTAACGTACCTGGGGTCCGTATGGACCTGGCTGTAAAGTTTGAAGACTTTGACAGCACGGAGTCGTTCCTTGTCCTAGACATGGACAAGTACGACTTGATCCTTAGCATGCCGTGGCTCGAAAAGCACGAGCCCTGGATCGATTGGCGCGGCAAAGCCATTGGGGCTAGCCGGCCCGCAGTCTCCGACAGAGCTTTGGTGAGTAATGTTCCCATCTCTGTCCGGGACTGGGGCGCCAGAGATGGTCGCCAAGGCGCTTATGCGTCCGAAGAAGTACTGGGAATCACTGACTCCAGTGAAGATGTTGCGATGAGCCTCGCAACCGGTCGTGAGACCAAGGCTCATTGCCAAGCGTGTGGGATTGCTGCGATGGCAAGCACCAACGCTGAGAGTCGTCGCGCCGTATGGGCTTCGACTGTGGCAGTCCCGGATGGCACTGACCAGGCGGGTAACTTAGGTCCGCAAGCAGCAGAGGCTGCTGAGGAGAGCGCTATAGGCATCTCCCGTGTGGGTAACATAGGTTCACAAGTGGGTAACATAGGTCCCCAGGCGGGTAACGTAGTTCCGCAAGCGGGTAACATAGGTCCGCAAGCAGCTGAGGCTGCTGGGGAGGACGCTGAGAGCGCCTCCGGTGTGGGTAACATAGTTCCACACGAGGTCGAAGAGACCGAGAAGAAGATCGAGAGCGCACTATGCGTCTCTAGCGTGGGTAACGTAGTTCCGCGCGGGGTCAAGAAGACCAGTACGAGGGCGGAGGTGTAGTTGAGCACCTCCCGTGTGGATAACCAAGTACCACACTCGGAGTCTGAGGCTCCACCGGCACGGCCGGTCGAAGAGCAATATCATGTCTTCGACGGCGTGTCCGGTCGTCAAGTAAAGGCAGGTGTCGTCCATCTGGAGGATGTCAGCACTGCTGAACCTCGAGGAATTGTCCATGAAGGACTTCCTGGGCGAGTTGAAGGCCGGAGAGATTGCGGAGACGGTGCTCCTGAACCCGGAGACCTCTTCTGAAGATTTGAACTCTTCCTCCGTAATGGACGAGGATGTCCTGGAGGGGTTCAAGAAGCAGCCTGCAACATGCTTGGGTTCTGAGATCCTCAAGAACCCAGAGGATCCAGTGTATCCTCTTGTGAAAGAGTACTCGGATGTGGTGTCGAAGCACCCACCATCCCAACTCCCGCCGGATCGGGGAGTACGGCACGAGATTGACCTCGTGCCTGGCACAAAGTACTGTGTCAGGAGGCAGTGGCCTCTACCTCGCGAACAGTGCGAGGTCATAGATGCCTTCTTCACCGAGAAGGCGAAGTCGGGCATGGTTCGGGAGTCAAAGTCCCCGCACTCGACGCCGACCTTCTGCGTTCGGAAACCGAACGGGAAGTGGCGTCTGGTTCACGCTTACAACAAGCTGAACAATGCGACGGTACCGGCACAGACGCCGATCCCTCGCAAGGACGTATTGTTGAACAACATGTCGGGCCGTACGCTATACAGTGCCCTGGATCTGGTAGACGGTTACTACCTGATCCTGATGCGGGGGAGTGACATTCCTCTTGCCGCAGTGAGCACCCCGAGCGGGATGCTCTGGGAGTGGCTAGTGATGCCACAGGGGCTATCGAATGCTCCAGCGACGTTCAATCGCTTGGTCACACAATTGTTTAGACCATTGCGTACGTTCGCTCAGACGTACTTCGACGATATATTCGTCCATAGCCGTGCCGAAGGCGGCCAGACGGCTATGGAGGTGCATTTGAAGCACCTCCGTCGAGTGTTTGAGGTCATGAGAGCTAACAAGCTCTATGCCAACATCGACAAGTGCGTCTTCGCAGCTGAGGAGATAAAAGGTCCTTGACTGCTTTGTCAGCAGGGTCGGCGTACGCGCCGATCCAGGGAAGGTCAAGGCCATAGCGGCTTGGCCGACCCCGAGGTCGCAGAAGGACCTCCGGAAGTGGTTGGGCTTAGCCAACTATCTTCATAAGTACAGCGCAGGGTACGCTGAACTAGCTTGACCCGTGTCGGATCTCTTAAAGAAAGATGCCGACTGGGTCTGGGAGCAACAGCACAACGATGCTTTAGACAGCATCAAGGCGAGCTTACAGCAAACGCCAGTCCTGGCCTTGCCGGACGAAATCAAGTCATTAAGCGTAGTCTGTGACGCTTCTGACAATGCAATGGGCTGTGCGCTGTTGCAGAAGGACGATGAGGGACACGAACGTGTCATCTCCTTCCAGTCCAGGCAGCTGAAGACTGCCGAACGGAACTATCCCGTTCATGACAAGGAGCTACTTGCAATGAAGTACGCTCTTGTCAAGTTTAGAGTTCATCTCTTGGGCACGAGGCCCTTTGTGATCTATACTGATCACGCGTCCTTGCGGACTGCCACCAACTCGCCACATCTGTCGCAGCGGATGGCGAGGTGGGTGTCATTCTTCGCGGAATACAACTTCCGCGTTGAATACAAGCCGGGCAAGCTCAACGTGCTTGCCGATGCATTGTCGCGTCGACCCGGCTATAAGCTGGCTCGTGCCAGTCGGGTCACGACTGATCTATACGATCGTGTACACTCGGCGTATCAAGAGGACGAGAACTACACGCCACTGGTGCAGTTCTTGTCCGATGGCAAGGACGCCAAAGTCGACAGGCTTTCGCCTCGACAGCGGGCGCAGCTCCATCGTTATGAGCTGGTCGAAGGGTTACTCCATTACCGAGTAGGCCCTAGAGATCCTCCTCGGGTTGTCGTTCCAAACAACGAGGATCTGAAGTATGACATACTTCTAGAGGCGCATGATGCGCAAATGGAAGGTCATCTTGGCCGAGAGAAGACCTACCAAATGGTCTCTCAGACATTTTGGTGGCCCCGCATGTATAAGTGGGTGGCACACTATGTCAAGACATGTGAAACATGTCAGAGGGTGAAGCCTTCGGGCCACGCCTCGGCTCCACTGCAGAGCCTACCTGTACCAGCAGATTGCTGGAAGTCGATGAGTCTCGACTTCGTCTTCGGCCTGCCGACCGATGACAAGGGCAACACCGGCATTTTGGTGTTTGTCTGCCGTTTGAGCAAGATGGTGCATCTTGCTCCGGTACGTGACAAGGTCACCGGGAAACAAGCTACACAGCTGTTCCTAGATAGCGTGTTCCGCTATCATGGTCTACCAGAGACCATAGTCTCGGACAGAGACCCGCGTTTCACGGGTGCGTTCTGGGACACCCTGTTCCAGTTGTTGGAAACTAAGTTGACGATGTCAACTGCGGACCATCCGCAGACGGATGGTCAGACGGAGCGCGTCAACCGCGTGCTCGAAGATACTCTCCGCAGTATCTGTGCGGGAGCACCTAGGTCCTGGTCGGATCAGCTTCCTATGGTTGAGTTTGCACTCAACAATGCGGTACACGTATCAACGGGGTTTACCCCGTTCTATTTGAACGGGTTATGACGCCCCGAGGTACCGCAAACCTTGTGGGGAGGCGCCGATGACTTCATTATAGGTGTTGGAGAGGCTCGGAAAGCCTTTTCCTCCCAGGTCTCAGCAATAGAGCCCGAGTCTTTAAAAAGACAGATGTCGTCGGTTTTGGACGACAGGCGGACGCTAATCAGCCGGGTTAGAGGTACAATGACATCAGCCCAAGACAAGCGAAAAGAGTACTCTGACAAAATAAGTAGAGGAAATTTAAACGTGTTTAAAGAGGGCGATTTAGTCCTATTAGACACTAAACCCCTACCGCTAAAGGTGGTTAGCTCTGTAGAGAGCAACAAGTTGAAGCACCGCTTCATCGGACCCTTTGCGGTCCTGGCCAGACATGGCGCGGCGTATACCATTGACCTCCCAAAGTCAATGGCGACGCACCCGACGTTCTACGTGGGGCGTCTTAAGCGGTACCACGATCCGCTCGGTCTTCCTTCTCGGACGGAGGAAGACCAAGGTGAGAACTCACCTCCTCGAAACGAGGCTGAGTCCTCTGGACAACCGGAGTTGCCGGTGTCGGAGTCTGTGAGTGATAAACAGACTGGTACCCACGCGAGTCATACGACGGGTATGACGGTACCGAGTGGGAAGAACTTGGGTAAGAACTATACCCATAAGCCGAGTGGTACGAGTACCCCTGCGGCTCATAAGAGGGCATCCGACCATGCACCTCATGGCTAAAAGCGTCTCAGCCTCGGCGGAGTTCCTTCAGGGCGGAAGCCGGAATTTGGCTGACAACACACCCGTGGAGCTCATGAGTCTCACGACCAAGAGCGTCCAAATCTTGACGAAGGACCTCTAGGGCCCCCGGCTTGCCAGCCTGAGCGGCAGCCTGACCTCCAGGTCCAAGCCCCAGCGCTACTCGATCGCATAGACGCGATGTCGAAGCTGACGGACCTCGTCGCTTAATAGGGACCCCACAGAGTCCCGACCCGAAGTTGAGGGTCCAGAAGGATAAGGCTGAGAAGGAGCCTCGTACTCAAACGCGTGCGAGAGCTCCTCCTGCCCTCCTTGATCGGAACGGCGAGCTCCACTACCATGTGGAGCGGGTCGTCCAAGAGCGGCTACGCTCTGGGAAGCGCCAGCTGTTTGTGAAGTGGCGGGGTTACCCCTCGTCACAGAACTCGTGGGAGCCGGAAGACCGGCTCCGGGTTGACTGCCCGAAGGCTGTTGAGATTTGGGATCTGCAGCAGCCGGGGCGTAAGTAATCCGTGGCTTCTTAGCCCCCTTACGGTGTACGGTCCCTGGGTTGACGGAACCGTACCCGCGCTCATCTTGAGCGCTGGACTTAGACTGCTGTCTAAGTCCCTCCATGACGGAGTGGAGTTGCCGCTTACCGATTAAGTGGGCAATCGCAGTGCGAAGATCGCGCTAGCCCAACCCATAGGAGAGCAGACAATCTTCTCGGAGTTCTTTCAACACCTGAACTGTGAAGTTCTTTAGAGAAACCCATCTCCAGAACAGGTCTTCTGCCTGAGAGTGGGTTGTGGTATTTTGGGGGGTACCCCCACGCGGGGAAGAGCCCACCACGGTCTTCCGGTTTCTTCCGAAGACTAGTGAATTCCTTAAGAGGAATTCGGTGTGGTGCAAGAAGCACACACCTAGCGGCCTCAATGTCATTGACAAAGAGTGGTTCGACTTGAACCAAGGCACGCTCATAGGCGCCACGTGAAGTGCGCCCATGGTTTAAACCACGAGGGGCCTTGAGGTGCTCCAAGAACATTGGAGACCCAGACCCCGCATCCGGTGGGTAGTATCCGCGAGGATACACCGGCGTAGGAGGCACAGGAGTGCCTTGCAGTTGAGCAGCTTGATAGCGCTCCTGCTGCTCATTGGAGATAATTGGAGATCTCTCGGGGCTCGGACACAGCCCCCTCCTCTTCCTCCTCGTCTGAAGAGTCGAACAGGGATTTGAATCCCTTTGCGATTGAACGCTCTGACGTAGGAGAGCCAGGGGATGCGCGCTTCTTAGCAGCAGCAGCACCCTCACCAACCCGTTTTGGAGAAGCTGCTTTCGCAGCTTGGGCTCGAGCCTTACCTTCGGTTAAGGTAAGGTTCTTGGCAGGCGAGCTCGTCGAAGCTGCCTTTGCCTCGGATGATACAGTATCATCAACAGGAGCGTCCTGCGAAGGAGCATCCTGTGCAGGAGCGTCCTGTGAAGGTGCATCCTGAGAACAAGGTGGATCCTTAGCGGATCCAGGAGAGTCCCCGTCAGACTCTGATCCCGTGATAATAGGGATATGAAATTCCGGGGACTCTGACCCAGGGCTGTGGTCCCGATAGGCGAACCGAGGGTTCGGCCTATCGTCGGGTGACAGGGAGCGAGAGCGACTGCGTCGCGAACTCCCTTCTTGGCTGGCAGCAGCAGCGGTGCGCTTGCTGCCTGTCTCGGAAGCCGCCTTGCGGACTTCCTTGCGTGGAGTGGCCTTGCCTTTCGACTTGGCCTTAGCAGTCTTCGACCTCGCGGTCTTAGACTTGGAAGGCGCCGAAGCGCCGCGGGTGCTTGCCTTGTTAGGCATCTTGATGGAGGTTGACGTGGAAACCTCGGGGTGCTTAGAGCGCGCGAAAAGGCTGAATGAAAGCCTTAAAGCCACAACGGTGGTTCGTCGATGGGTATCGACAAGGACACGAAAGAGAGCGGAGCTCTCTTCCTAACTCCTCATTGGTTGGGGGTGTTTCCGACCTAAGTGGGGGAGGATGTAACGGGGTTACATGAGGGGTACCCTAGAAAGGGTACCGCCTCTAGAAGTAGATATACTTCTGCGAGTATTCGTTTTAGATACTCTGTTGTGGGTGGTGTGGACACACCACTGCCACGTAGGTCTGGTGGCTGAGGGCCAACCAATAGTATTTGACCTACCTTTTATATGCATATTAAGGATAAATTATTGTTAATTAGTAATTTGTATTACAGGCCAAATGACCTAATTAACCATAAATAAATCAGTCTTAAATCAACGCTAAACTGGCTATTAAGTTCCCTCAGACCAGGGACTACTGAACTGCCGTTCACTTAGTTTGTATACTCTTAATAGCACGTTTCCTCAAATAAGGTACTCGTGTGACCCTGTCACACTATCTGGGGTATCCCCTCAAGTAACCCCGTTATATGCTTCATCAACAAAAACGTCCATCTAGTCAAAACTCAGCTAAGGGATTGACTACAAATGCTACCTAGTGCAGCGGTTGTGCCGTAGTTTTAGTATCAGATGAAGTTGTAGCGACGGTTTACTTCAAGAGCTGAACTTTATCCGTGAACCCTCAACGGTGTCCGTAGGACTCAAAATTCAAACTGAATGTATTGATCTCGGGGCAGTGACTGCTTACGTGCAAATACCTACACCCCACTATAGCGTATAGCTAATGCTAGATGCTAGATCAATGAATGGCCCTACGACCATACTCCTCAACAGAGGTAACCCTTATGTCATACAAACGAAAAGGGTATCCTCACGTGTGACCACGTTACAATTTTCTCTCCAAGCTTGGAAATGGAAAAAAGCACTTTTGTTTATGGTTTGCGCTACGGGACAGTGTTAGTTGAGCGGCTAACGGATTTTCCCGAATCGTACACGGACTATTATTTACTAGAACCCCCACAAAAACAATCGGATTTAACAAGGGGATACTATATGGGTGAGGGCTATACAGAAGACGGTCGCTTCAACATGGGATGTGGTAATCAAAAACAATAACAAGAAACCTAAACAAAGTACATTTCAGTAGCAATCTACCTAGTAAAATGAAATTTCGACTCGCCCCGCTCGAGTTCATCCATCAGCAAAGTTGAAATTAATCTATCGCCTTGAAATGTAATGTAAGATACGGCACGATCAATGAGCTGATCATCGGGCAATGTGGTAAAATTGGTCCGGTGATGGAGGGAAAGATTGTTACGCTTTATGAAATTGGTAAGCTGTTCGGGGATGCTCGGAATCAACGTACAGGATACTCGTCCAATTCATTGCAGATCTGTAGTGCTTGAATACCAACCCATTCGCTTGTTCGTTTTTCTTCTTTACCCTTCGCAGTACGATAGATCGAACTATATATCCTGCAGTCACCTAGGGTTTTCTTTCGATAACACCATCTAGACGCATTTGGTGGGTTTTGCCGCCCAGATTTCATCGCGTTTACACCACCAGTCCCTCACTGTTCC
Source organism: Phytophthora palmivora (assembly GCA_008079305.1). Lineage (NCBI taxonomy): Eukaryota > Oomycota > Peronosporomycetes > Peronosporales > Peronosporaceae > Phytophthora > Phytophthora palmivora. The sequence continues at coordinate 110,891 of VOQZ01001959.1, forward strand.
TGGATCTATATTCCACCCTTGAACACGAGAGTGTGCCACGCCAGGACTGAATATACCTTCGCCAGCAGTATTGATCCAGTTCAACATTTTCTTCTTCTTCTTTACGGAGATTGCGCTCCGCCGTGTCGTCATCGTGAAAATAGGAATGACCTTGTGAGTGCAAACTGCAGACACTAGACGCCGATTCGTTATGTGACGGGGTCACACGAGCACCTTGCTTAGAGGAAGCGTGCTATTAAGAGTATACAAACTCTAAGTGAACGGCAGGTCACTAGTCCCTGGTCTTAGGGGACTGAATAGCCAGTTTAGCGTAAGTTTTAGACTGATTTATTTATTGTTAATTAGGTCCATTTGGCCTGTAATACAAATTACTAATTAACTATACTTTAACCTAATTATGCACATAAAAGGTAGGTCAAATTCGATTGGTTGGCCCTCAGCCACCTAGACCTACGTGGCAGTAGTGTGGCCTACACCATAGTGTGGGCCACACTACTCCAGCAAAGTATTAAAACAAAAACTCACAGAAGTACATCTACTTCTAAAGGCGGTACCCTTTCTGGGGTACCCCTTTCATGTAACCCCGTTACATCCTCCCCCACTTAGGTTGGAAACACCCCCAACCAATGAGGAGTTAGGAAGAGAGCTCCGCTCTCTTTCGTGTCCTTGTCGATACCCATCGACGAACCACCGTTGTGGCTTTAAGGCTTTCATTCAGCCTTTTCGCGCGCTCTAAGCACCCCGAGGTTTCCACGTCAACCTCCATCAAGATGCCTAACAAGGCAAGCACCCGCGGCGCTTCGGCGCCTTCCAAGTCTAAGACCGCGAGGTCGAAGACTGCTAAGGCCAAGTCGAAAGGCAAGGCCACTCCACGCAAGGAAGTCCGCAAGGCGGCTTCCGAGACAGGCAGCAAGCGCACCGCTGCTGCTGCCAGCCAAGAAGGGAGTTCGCGACGCAGTCGCTCTCGCTCCCTGTCACCCGACGATAGGCCGAACCCTCGGTTCGCCTATCGGGACCACAGCCCTGGGTCAGAGTCCCCGGAATTTCATATCCCTATTATCACGGGATCAGAGTCTGACGGGGACTCTCCTGGATCCGCTAAGGATCCACCTTGTTCTCAGGATGCACCTTCACAGGACGCTCCTGCACAGGATGCTCCTTCGCAGGACGCTCCTGTTGATGATACTGTATCATCCGAGGCAAAGGCAGCTTCGACGAGCTCGCCTGCCAAGAACCTTACCTTAACCGAAGGTAAGGCTCGAGCCCAAGCTGCGAAAGCAGCTTCTCCAAAACGGGTTGGTGAGGGTGCTGCTGCTGCTAAGAAGCGCGCATCCCCTGGCTCTCCTACGTCAGAGCGTTCAATCGCAAAGGGATTCAAATCCCTGTTCGACTCTTCAGACGAGGAGGAAGAGGAGGGGGCTGTGTCCGAGCCCCGAGAGATCTCCAATTATCTCCAATGAGCAGCAGGAGCGCTATCAAGCTGCTCAACTGCAAGGCACTCCTGTGCCTCCTACGCCGGTGTATCCTCGCGGATACTACCCACCGGATGCGGGGTCTGGGTCTCCAATGTTCTTGGAGCACCTCAAGGCCCCTCGTGGTTTAAACCATGGGCGCACTTCACGTGGCGCCTATGAGCGTGCCTTGGTTCAAGTCGAACCACTCTTTGTCAATGACATTGAGGCCGCTAGGTGTGTGCTTCTTGCACCACACCGAATTCCTCTTAAGGAATTCACTAGTCTTCGGAAGAAACCGGAAGACCGTGGTGGGCTCTTCCCCGCGTGGGGGTACCCCCCAAAATACCACAACCCACTCTCAGGCAGAAGACCTGTTCTGGAGATGGGTTTCTCTAAAGAACTTCACAGTTCAGGTGTTGAAAGAACTCCGAGAAGATTGTCTGCTCTCCTATGGGTTGGGCTAGCGCGATCTTCGCACTGCGATTGCCCACTTAATCGGTAAGCGGCAACTCCACTCCGTCATGGAGGGACTTAGACAGCAGTCTAAGTCCAGCGCTCAAGATGAGCGCGGGTACGGTTCCGTCAACCCAGGGACCGTACACCGTAAGGGGGCTAAGAAGCCACGGATTACTTACGCCCCGGCTGCTGCAGATCCCAAATCTCAACAGCCTTCGGGCAGTCAACCCGGAGCCGGTCTTCCGGCTCCCACGAGTTCTGTGACGAGGGGTAACCCCGCCACTTCACAAACAGCTGGCGCTTCCCAGAGCGTAGCCGCTCTTGGACGACCCGCTCCACATGGTAGTGGAGCTCGCCGTTCCGATCAAGGAGGGCAGGAGGAGCTCTCGCACGCGTTTGAGTACGAGGCTCCTTCTCAGCCTTATCCTTCTGGACCCTCAACTTCGGGTCGGGACTCTGTGGGGTCCCTATTAAGCGACGAGGTCCGTCAGCTTCGACATCGCGTCTATGCGATCGAGTAGCGCTGGGGCTTGGACCTGGAGGTCAGGCTGCCGCTCAGGCTGGCAAGCCGGGGGCCCTAGAGGTCCTTCGTCAAGATTTGGACGCTCTTGGTCGTGAGACTCATGAGCTCCACGGGTGTGTTGTCAGCCAAATTCCGGCTTCCGCCCTGAAGGAACTCCGCCGAGGCTGAGACGCTTTTAGCCATGCGGTGCATGGTCGGATGCCCTCTTATGAGCCGCAGGGGTACTCGTACCACTCGGCTTATGGGTATAGTTCTTACCCAAGTTCTTCCCACTCGGTACCGTCATACCCGTCGTATGACTCGCGTGGGTACCAGTCTGTTTATCACTCACAGACTCCGACACCGGCAACTCCGGTTGTCCAGAGGACTCAGCCTCGTTTCGAGGAGGTGAGTTCTCACCTTGGTCTTCCTCCGTCCGAGAAGGAAGACCGAGCGGATCGTGGTACCGCTTAAGACGCCCCACGTAGAACGTCGGGTGCGTCGCCATTGACTTTGGGAGGTCAATGGTATACGCCGCGCCATGTCTGGCCAGGACCGCAAAGGGTCCGATGAAGCGGTGCTTCAACTTGTTGCTCTCTACAGAGCTAACCACCTTTAGCGGTAGGGGTTTAGTGTCTAATAGGACTAAATCGCCCTCTTTAAACACGTTTAAATTTCCTCTACTTATTTTGTCAGAGTACTCTTTTCGCTTGTCTTGGGCTGATGTCATTGTACCTCTAACCCGGCTGATTAGCGTCCGCCTGTCGTCCAAAACCGACGACATCTGTCTTTTTAAAGACTCGGGCTCTATTGCTGAGACCTGGGAGGAAAAGGCTTTCCGAGCCTCTCCAACACCTATAATGAAGTCATCGGCGCCTCCCCACAAGGTTTGCGGTACCTCGGGGCGTCATAACCCGTTCAAATAGAACGGGGTAAACCCCGTTGATACGTGTACCGCATTGTTGAGTGCAAACTCAACCATAGGAAGCTGATCCGACCAGGACCTAGGTGCTCCCGCACAGATACTGCGGAGAGTATCTTCGAGCACGCGGTTGACGCGCTCCGTCTGACCATCCGTCTGCGGATGGTCCGCAGTTGACATCGTCAACTTAGTTCCCAACAATTGGAACAGGGTGTCCCAAAACGCACCCGTGAAACGCGGGTCTCTATCCGAGACTATGGTCTCTGGTAGACCATGATAGCGAAACGCGCTATCTAGGAACAGCTGTGCAGCTTGTTTCCCGGTGACCGTGTCACGTACCGGAGCAAGATGCATCATCTTGCTCAAACGGCAGACAAACACCAATATGCGGTGTTGCCCTTGTCATCGGCCGGCAGGCCGAAGACGAAGTCGAGACTCATCGACTTCCAGCAGTCCGCTGGTACTGGTAGGCTCTGCAGTGGAGCCGAAGCGTGGCCCGAAGGCTTCACCCTCTGACATGTTTCACATGTCTTGACATAGTGTGCCACCCACTTATACATGCGGGGCCACCAAAATGTCTGAGAGACCATTTGGTAGGTCTTCTCCCGGCCAAGATGGCCACTTATCGGGCATCATGCGCCTCTAGAAGTATGTCATACTTCAGATCCTCGTCGTTTGGAACGACAACCCGAGGAGGATCTCTAGGGTCTACTCTGTAATGGAGTAACCCATCGGCCAGCTCATAACGATGGAGCTGCGCCCGCTGTCGAGGCGAAAGCCTGTCGACTTTGGCGTCCTTGCCATCGGACAAGAACTGCACCAGTGGCGTGTAGTTCTCGTCCTCCTGATACGCTAAGCGTATCCGATCGTATAGATCTGTCGTGACCCGACTGACATGAGCTAGCTCATAGTCAGGTCGACGCGACAATGCATCGGCAAGCACGTTGAGCTTGCCCGGCTTGTATTCAACGCGGAAGTTGTATTCCGCGAAGAATGACAGCCACCTCGCCATCCGCTGCGACAGATGCGGTGAGTTGGTGGCAGTCCGCAAGGACGCGTGATCAGTATAGATCACAAAGGGCCTCGTGCCCAAGAGATGAACTCTAAATTTGACAAGAGCGTACTTCATTGCAAGTAGCTCCTTGTCATGAACGGGGTAGTTCCGTTCGGCAGCCTTCAGCTGCCTGGACTGGAAGGAGATGACACGTTCGTGTCCCTCATCGTCCTTCTGCAACAGCGCACAGCCTATTGCATAGTCAGAAGCGTCACAGACTACGCTTAATGACTTGATTTCGTCCGGCAAGGCCAGGACTGGCGTTTGCTGTAAGCTCGCCTTGATGCTGTCTAAAGCATCGTTGTGCTGTTGCTCCCAGACCCAGTCGGCATCTTTCTTTAAGAGATCCGACACGGGTCAAGCTAGTTCAGCGTACCCTGCGCTGTACTTATGAAGATAGTTGGCTAAGCCCAACCACTTCCGGAGGTCCTTCTGCGACCTCGGGGTCGGCCAAGCCGCTATGGCCTTGACCTTCCCTGGATCGGCGCGTACGCCGACCCTGCTGACAAAGCAGCCGAGGACTTTTATCTCCTCAGCTGCGAAGACGCACTTGTCGATGTTGGCATAGAGCTTGTTAGCTCTCATGACCTCAAACACTCGACGGAGGTGCTTCAAATGCACCTCCATAGCCGTCTGGCCGCCTTCGGCACGGCTATGGACGAATATATCGTCGAAGTACGTCTGAGCGAACGTACGCAATGGTCAAAACAATTGTGTGACCAAGCGATTGAACGTCGCTGGAGCATTCGATAGCCCCTGTGGCATCACTAGCCACTCCCAGAGCATCCCGCTCGGGGTGCTCACTGCGGCAAGAGGAATGTCACTCCCCCGCATCAGGATCAGGTAGTAACCGTCTACCAGATCCAGGGCACTGTATAGCGTACGGCCCGACATGTTGTTCAACAATACGTCCTTGCGAGGGATCGGCGTCTGTGCCGGTACCGTCGCATTGTTCAGCTTGTTGTAAGCGTGAACCAGACGCCACTTCCGTTCGGTTTCCGAACGCAGAAGGTCGGCGTCGAGTGCGGGGACTTTGACTCCCGAACCATGCCCGACTTCGCCTTCTCGGTGAAGAAGGCATCTATGACCTCGCACTGTTCGCGAGGTAGAGGCCACTGCCTCCTGACACAGTACTTTGTGCCAGGCACGAGGTCAATCTCGTGCCGTACTCCCCGATCCGGCGGGAGTTGGGATGGTGGGTGCTTCGACACCACATCCGAGTACTCTTTCACAAGAGGATACACTGGATCCTCTGGGTTCTTGAGGATCTCAGAACCCAAGCATGTTGCAGGCTGCTTCTTGAACCCCTCCAGGACATCCTCGTCCATTACGGAGGAAGAGTTCAAATCTTCAGGAGAGGTCTCGGGTTCAGGAGCACCGTCTCCGCAATCTCTCCGGCCTTCAACTCGCCCAGGAAGTCCTTCATGGACAATTCCTCGAGGTTCAGCAGTGCTGACATCCTCCAGATGGACGACACCTGCCTTTACTTGACGACCGGACACGCCGTCGAAGACATGATATTGCTCTTCGACCGGCGTGCGGTGGAGCCTCAGACTCCGAGTGTGGTACTTGGTTATCCACACGGGAGGTGCTCAACTACACCTCCGCCCTCGTACTGGTCTTCTTGACCCCGCGCGGAACTACGTTACCCACGCTAGAGACGCATAGTGCGCTCTCGATCTTCTTCTCGGTCTCTTCGACCTCGTGTGGAACTATGTTACCCACACCGGAGGCGCTCTCAGCGTCCTCCCCAGCAGCCTCAGCTGCTTGCGGACCTATGTTCCGCTTGCGGAACTACGTTACCCGATGGGGACCTATGTTACCCACTTGTGAACCTATGTTACCCACACGGGAGATGCCTATAGCGCTCTCCTCAGCAGCCCTCTGTGCTTGCGGACCTAAGTTAACCGCCTGGTCAGTGAATCCGGCACTGCCACAGTCGAAGCCCATACGGCGCGACCAACTCTCAGCGTTGGTGCTGCCATCGCAGCAATCCCACACGCTTGGCAATGAGCCTTGGTCTCACGACCGGTGCGAGGCTCATCGCAAATTCTTCACTGGAGTCAGTGATTCCCAGTAATTCTTCGGACGCATAAGCGCCTTGGCGACCATCTCTGGCGCACCAGTCCCGGACAGAGATGGGAACATATCACCAAAGCTCTGTCGGAGAGAGGGCCGGCTCACTAGCCCCAATGGCTTTGCCGCGCAATCGATCCAGGACTCGTGCTTTCGAGCCACGGCATGCTAAGGATCAATGTACTTGTCCATGTCTAGGACAAGGAAACGACTCCGTGCTGTCAAAGTCTTCAAATTACAGCAAGGTCCATACGGACCCCAGGTACGTTAAACAACCGTACCATCGGCCTGTATCCACGAGACCGGGACCCTGTCTTCGGTTCACGCAAAGCGCCGAAATACTTGTCACCATTTCGCGCGACCGCCTGGCGTCGAGCAAAGTTCGTCGACGCCCCAGAATCAATCAGGATCCTGAAGGGATCTCCGTATCCCCGTACACTCGCGTGTACCACGAGCAGTCCGCGCTGCTATTTCTCGTCTCGAGAGCGCACAGGCTCTCAGGGGATAGGCATCCATGGTGTGCGCCGTCCGCACTCTACCACGGGGGATTAGATCTTCCCCAGTAGGGCGCCCCACCCCTACTGGTGACCCGTCCGTGGTCCGCGCACAAGGGTCACAAAATTTTGATTGGCTAGAACTCGAAATTATACTCAGATAGGTAAGATCGTGAAGACTGGCTCTGAATGCGTGTCATTTCAAAAAGACTGCGAACAGCGGAAGCAACAAGGTCAGTAAGATTAACTAGCTACTTGCGCTTATGATAACATTGAATACATTGAGTTTTATCTTATTCTCAGTTCGACCACCCCTCTTTCTCTTCGGAGCCCGACGCTGAGGTGCCCATGCCGCCCGCCGGCGGTGTGGGAAATCTCATAACGAATCCGGGGTAAGGAGCAGCACAAACGGCGATAAAAGCCGGTATTACCGGGCCGTCTACCCCTCCCCGGACCCGACGCACTGTGGTAGTAATACCGAGTGCGTCTCTGAGTCTGTGGTCGGGCACAGTGTGATCACCCAAGCGGGTGTAAGGAGCCCCCTGTTGCTCACCGTACTGGTATAGATGGTAAGTTTTATCGGTAACCGGTACCGTACTTGCGCCACTGCTGGTAATACGACCGCGGAATCCTGAACTACTGTGTTGCGAGGCACTGGGAGGTGAGTCTTGCTCTCAGCCGAAAGTCTCCGAAAACCGCACTGCCTTAACCCTTTCGCGAGCCATTTATCTCAACTATAGTATACAAATCTAAGATATTTGCTTCTCAAAGGGCGCATTTTTCGCCTTTTAATGAATTCACGGTACTGTTCTGGCATGTCTCATGAGACATGCGATCTACAGTGATTTTTTTGGATTTGCTGGCGCATACGATTGTACACATTCGACTTAACTTCATTATTCTGTATGATTACATGGTGATTACGCAATCGTACCGTATTTCATATGTCTCAAAAGAAGGTATATATTTAGTTGAACTTTAGTAAAAGGACGCGAAAATCGCCCTTTTAGAGAGGTATTTCGTACCGTGTTTTGGAAACCATCTAAAAGGGCGATTTTTGCGCCTTTTCACCGCGAAAGGGTTAAATCACAAAAATTCTTATAGGGAGGTTTTTAGAGGGACTATTTGGAACTCAGTTTCCACCACTTTAGCGTCGTCTGATTGGCCAAACCTGTCACGTTTTGTTCTTTAACCCTAATCTCATTAGCTGCTTTACCGGTATTATTTTTTACAAACTTTAGTATAATTTTGCGGCCCCACGCTCCGTGTCTTATACTGAAGAGTTGATACTTAATTAAGTTGTCAGCCACGGTATCCAAAAACCGCCGTCAATACCGACAGCCACAAAACAACCTAAAATAAAAAACGAAAAACGAAAAACTAAAAAATAAATTAATTAAAGAGGTTGGTGGCATAAATAAAAATAATAACTAGCTAGATCTATTTTTCGTGTGATCCACGTAAAATAGAGGAAGGCTAAATAGCTAGGACCTGGAAACTTGATTTGTGTACCATGTAGCCCATGGTATATGAAGGAAGGTGGATGCCTAGAGAAGCAAGGCCCAATCTGTCATGCGTGTTGCCCCCGGATGATTGAGGAGGGTAGATGCTTCGTCGGTTCGTAACGTGCGTGTGGGGAAACATTAAAGACATTACAATAAAAGAAGCCTACTAAAAGATGCTGTTAAAATTATACTATGGGGAGTGTTAGATATTACCAGTATTAAGTAATGGGGTGAGACTTATAGACACTAAAGTAACAGAATTGGACACAGATGGTTACAAAGTAAAGGACATTGAAATCTAGGTGTACCTCTTTAAACCTCCACGTCATGAACCCGATGAAGTCAAAAATGCTAAACGGTTGCTGCAATTCGCGGATATATAACGTGGACAATGGGGCGAAAACGGAAGTATATACGTTCATGGACATTGAAGACGCTATCTGCAGGCCGGACGAAGTCGAATCGAACGAGGATAAAAGGCGCAGAGTGAGAGCTAAGAAAGCTGCTTTGAATCGACTGGTACATCGGCAAAAAGAAGTAAGTGCTGCTGCCGCTGGAGATGTTACGACGGTTAGAATATATAACAATTCCGGGTACGGCGACACTTCAACCACCGTCGCTCACGTAGATACAACCAGTATTCACTCCGTGTTTGCACAGCCGGAGTCAATACCAAATGTGGCTGTTGCGACAGATACACGAGCGGATTCAGGTGGACTACGTAGCACAACTCGCCGCAGAAGATCCGATATGATCCCTTCGCAGCTTGCGGTAGTAAGAGAGAGAGATCGCATCCGAAAGGCTGCAAAGAGGAGGCAAGACGAGCAGACACGAGCAATCCATCAGCAACGAGAAGTAGTTCGCCGCCAACAAATGTCCGCAGAGGAGCGACGTGCACAACAGCAGCAAAATAGCGCGTTCCGCGCAGATCAACGAAGGGAAATTGATGACGAACAGCACCAAGCGATATGCATTAGCAAAACTGTGGCGCGAGCAGTTGCCAGGGCTGAAATGAATGACGAACAACGTGGTATGATACAGGATCGCGATGCCTTCGCACGAGCAGCGGAACGAGGTGAATGAGCGACGAACAACACAGGGTTATTCAGGAGCGAGAAGCTATTGCTAGGGCTTCTCAACGTAGAAGTTTGAGTCAAGAACATCGTCGAAAAATTCAGGAGCGTGACACCAATGTTAGGGCGACATCACGCCGACTAATGACACTAGACGAGCGACTGGAACTTCGTGAAGAAGAGCGATTAAGGCGCCGATCCCGTCAGTACAAGAAAAATTATGGTAATCATGAAGACTTTGATTCCATGAGTGGCCGCGGTAAAGACACTTTGAATCAACGCCACTACGTTTCACGGTTTATTGGATGTTGTTCTGGGGATGAACGTACATGCGCTTATTGCGGTGCTTGGAGATTTCCTGCTGAAACCAAGAAATGCTGTTGCATGGGTCGTAAAATCCGACTACCGCCTCCCCGAGCAGCACCAGAGAAGCTGCGACTACTGTTTAACAACCCGGTATTTATGCAGTCTATCCGTGCTTATAACAATGCTTTTGCATTTACATCCATGGGGGCGTCATGATCCGAACCTCTTCAAGTTGATGAAAGTGTTACACGGAGAGGCGTTTACAATTTCCGCGTGATGGGAACAGTTTGACATTGAAATGGGATCTCTTCTCCCGCCCCCCGGTGTAAAGCCAATGTTTGCACAGATTTATATAAACGACCCTGACAGTGCAGCGCGTGTGGCGAGCCGCATCCGAATGACAGATGGATTGAGTGCAGAAATTCTGAGCGACATTGATGAAGTCATGGAACAGCACAATCCCTACGCTCAACAGTTCTTGCACGCACGCGAAATTCTGATTGAACGTAGTAGATCAGCGTTAGAAATGGCCCGTGCAGATTGTGCGCAGGGACAAGAAAACGAGGGTAAGCAAGAAGAGGATGTTCATGAAAGCCTCATAGATCCGGAAGTCGAATGTGTTCTTCGACTTCATGTTGGTCGGGACACAAATCCAGGAGCCCATAACACTCCTACTGCTTCCGAGGCGGCTGCAATTATCATCGACGCCAATGCTCCACAACCCCGCGATATTATCCTGTACACTAGAAGGAGGGTTCAATCGCATTTACGAAACCAATCCACACTACGATCCACTACAGTACCCTCTTCTCCATCCATATGGAGAGTCTGGGTGGACTTACAAAATGCCATACGCGGGTGAATTAAATAACGTCAACAAGGATCAAGGTGAAAGGCCACGTGTGGGTAATGATCAAACCGATCAAAATGTGGAGGGAGATTTGGCTGAGGTGGGATATATTGTGCAATATGAGGGTGGCAGAGAGGAACGACGAAAAACAACAAATCTCTGAGAGAATTTGTTGCCTATCTTCTCTACGATCGTACTGGAAGCCATTCGCTTTTGCTGCTTGGAGAAAGACTGACCCAGCAGTACTGTGTTGATCAGTGGGCTAAGGCGGAGCAGGAGAGACTGCGGTATATCGAGAACAATCAACTTGAATTTCGCCTCGAGACCATACAAGGACTCACTGACGCGTACAGACATGAAGGCACAGAAACGCACCGAATTGCAGCGGTTCATGACCTTGAACAGTATGCGCGTAATTCTACATCCAACCGGGGTTATCGTCAGAATACGTGTGAGGAAGAAATCGGGTTAGATGCCAGTAACATTGGGCGTCGTTTAATTTTGCCACCTTCATTTACTGGTGGACCTCGCTATATGTACCAACGGTTCCAGGATGCGAGGGCAATCGTACATGAGCTTGGTGCGCCTAATCTGTTTATTACAATGCCATGCAATCCCAAATGGGTAGAAAGGAAAACATTCGCCCCGGACAGACTACTTCGGATCGACCAGACATTGTGGCAAGGGTTTTCATGGCAAAATTAAAATCTTTGCAATGATCTTGACGAAGGTGTCCTGGGGATTCAGGTAGCCAGAATTCACGTGGTAGAGTATCAAAAGCGGGGTTTACCTCACGCCCATATTTTGCTTATCGTGAGGCCTGAAGACAAATCATTAACAGCTCAAGATGTAGATTGCTTGGTTTTGACCAAATACCAGATAAGGAGAAGCAGCCAGATCTTTGCGAAACGGTGATTACGTGTATGTTACACGGTCCTTGCGGGGATGCGAACAAGAATAGCCCCTGCATGAAGAATGGGAAATGCTCCAAAAAGTTTCCGAAACCTTTAGCAGATGAAATGACGATGGCAGCTGATAAATATCCCGTGTATAGACGCCGTAGGTGCGCGCCAGGACGTCTTCTCTGTGGCAGAAAGGAATGGGATAATGAAACAGTGAATCAGTGGGTTGTACCGTACAATCCTTTTCTTTCACAAACGTACAACTGCCATATCAACGTGGAAGTTTGTGCTACGAGTAAGACTGTCAAATATATTTACAAATATGTCTACAAGGAGGCAGATATGACCATGGTCACCATTGAGGGTGAAATTCAAGGTCATTCGCTTAACGAAATTCTGCAGTATTTGTTAGCGCGTTATATATCGCCGGTTGAAGCCTGTATGCGGTTACTCAAGCTTCCTACTCAAGGATCCACGCACAACATCGTAAAGCTGGATATCCATTTACCCGGACGAAGCGCTGGAACCTACCGCGCACATGCGAGCAACGCGCAAATTCGCAGGTTGATTCGGCGAGGAGACAAGACAAAGTTAACTGCGTTTTTCGTGCTCTGTCTTGCAGAGCCGGAAGTGGCTGGAAAAATGCTGTAGAAGGATATCCCGACAGCGTACCGCTGGGATAAAAATCGAAGTGGTGGGTGCAGTACAAGAAATACGTTCCTTCTATCGGCCGCATCGTACATGTATCTCCACAAGATCCAGAATGGTTTTACTTGCGCCTGTTATTGTGTTATCGACACGGGCCTACTTCCTTTGAAGATCTAAGAACTATTGATGGAGTAACGTACGCTACTTTTCATGAAGCAGCAATGGCAGCTGGCTATTTAGACAACGACAGCGAGTGGTAAGAATGCTTGCTTGAAGAATCACATGATCGTATGCCTTATCAGCTCCGGCAGTTGTTTGGTATCATTTTGGTTTACTCTTTACCGAGTAGCCCTTTGGGATTATGGGAGCGCTTCAAGAACGATTTAAGTGAAGATTTTCAGAGAGAGTTTGGCTTGGATATGGACGACAGGAAAGTTGAATACAAGACGCTACAGAGCTTGGACAGCATTCTTCGTGTGAATGGGAAAACACTGGGAGAGCTATGGCCTACCAGTCCTTCAAGACTATGAAATTGAGGTTGCTGTAGATGAACAAGTTACAGGAGATCTAATTCGGCAAGAACTCAACGCATACCCACTAGAACAATTAGTGCCCACTGCAGAAATGGTAACCCGACTAAACGCAAACCAGCAGGACATATTCGATCAAGTTATTAACGCTATCGAGACCCCCGAAATGGGACTGAAACTTTTTTTATAGATGGGCCAACTATTTTTATAGACGGCCCAGGTGAAACAGGAAAATCGTTTTTACTCGAGCAAATGCTTGCTCAGATTCGGTTAGAAGGCGGAATTGCTGTGGCGGTGGCTTCGAGCGGAATTGTAGCAACGTTGCTGACTGGAGGTCGAACAGCACATTCAATGTTCCGGATTCCGCTTAAACCAAATGAACACTCTACATGTGGTATTTCTAAACAGTCCCAGAAGGAAAAATTAATTCGACAAGCGCGTTTAATTATATGGGACGAAGCTCCAATGCTGCATCGGTCTTGCTTTGAAGCGGTTGACAGGACGTTTCGCGATAATATGGATAATGATACTGAACCGTTTGGAGGAAAGGTAATCGTCTTCAGTGGAGATCACCGTCAAATCCTGCCTGTTTTGAAAAATGCTACGAGAGCTGAAACCGTGAAAGCGTGTTTTAAAGCGTCCCCGTTGTGGGGCCATCTAAGACAAGCTCACCTGACTGAAAACATGCGTGTCAAAACAGCACCGGATCCGGATGGCGCAGCCGGATTTCTTACTCCAAATTGGTGAGGGTCGGTTTCCGAGCAACCCCGATATAGGCGAAGGGGACATTTGTATTCCACGTGATATGTGTTTGGTTCCCAATCGGCAAGTTCCTACTTCGGATGAAGATTACTCTTCCGATTAGAATACTGAAGTTGAGATCCCAAATTTCTCTCTTCTTCCGCAAAGTCGTGATTTAGATCACAGCAGTTTGTTGGGGCCTGAAGAAAATCGTCGATTGCGGACCGCAAATGCATTGATTGATGCTGTGTACACTGAGATTGGTGATGATGACTTGCCTGATCAATACTTTGTGGGTCGTGCAATATTGGCACGAACGAATACCAGCGTTCGGAGAATCAATGAAATGGTATCCGTTAGACCCCTGTTCCGGGACACCAAGTTCCGGGACAGGTGATTTGCGAAAAAGCTTTTTGTCCACTAGACTCGGCTTTCTCCCCCACCTTCAGCACGTAATTTTAGCCAGTTAAAAGATCTTTCGATCGGTGTGCTGCTTGCCTGAAAGCGGCTATTCACTGCTGAGAACGACGCCAAAGTGTGCCCAGATCCCCAAAAGTCGTGCGCGATGGAAGAAGAAAATGACTCGCCTGACGAAAAGGAGCGGCTCCAGCAAGCTGGAGACGCAGTCAATGACAAGCGGCTTTCTCTACGAGCAGCCGCTACCAGGTTTGGTGTCACAAGAGCAAAATTCATCGTCGTACATCGGGTCAAGTGGAGTTGACCTCTCGAAATGGTCCAGAACCAATTTTGACTTCTGGCGAGATTAATGGCGTTGTAAAAGCTGTGATGATGCGTACAAGGCATGGACAATGCTATACAAAGGATGAACTGGGGTTATTCATCCGTGCTATCGTCGAAAACAGCCCACACAGTCGTGAAATACCCGAAAATTTTCCGTCTAAGAGCTACATCCAGCGATTTGATAGACATTTCAACAATTTCAAAGAAGTGATGTCTTCCGTCGCAGATATCCCGACTTCACGCATCTGGAATCTTGACGAGACTGGCATGAGTCCCCAAACATGGAGCACTAGGAAAAAGGTACTGGCTGCTAAACACATGCGTGGAAATGTTCAAGAGTCCAACGATCGCACAAATGTGTCTGCTTTGGTGTGCGTCAACGCCGATGGAGGATTTGTGCCCCCTTTTTCATTTTGCCTGGTAAAAAAATTAGAGTACGTGACACAGCAGGAGGTTTGAAAGGCTCGATGTTTGCCGCCAGTGAGTCTGCATTTCTCACGACTAAGCTGTTTATCCAGTACTTCGAGTGGTTCGTACAGGTCATTCCACCAGAGAGACCCGTACTGGTGATTGCAGATGGTTACAAATGCCATTTTTCGAGTAGAACACTTTAATATGCTCGGAAACATAGTATTCTACTTTACGCACTACCAGCCCATACCTCACATTTTCTCCAACCTCTGGATGTATCGGTTTTTCAGCATTTCAAGCGCATTGTTGAGGATGAGAAGAGAACTTTTCGTGTGAAGGAGCGGCGCATTGTCGAAAGAAGTGACGTGGTGGCTGTGGCTTCGAAGGCCTTGACGGGGTGTTTGACCAGAGCATACATTGTTGCTGGCTTTGAACAGACTGGCCTGTATCCTCTCTGTCGGGACAAATGATAGATGGCATTATTGGCGACAAACCTAGTCAGCAAGAAAACATGATATTGCTGTCAGCAAGCACCTTCATCACCCCATGGACTCGGAGGTGGTTGGGACGGAGCGGCTTTGATCCTGAAGAAACCCGAGTGCTCTCGTTAAACCAGTTTGGGCTAGATGAACTCCAAGCTCAAACTCGAAAGCGGAAGGAGAGATCAGAGCCTGAAAAGTGTGTTCCTGGTGGCACTCTGATGACAGCTGACGATATCTCGACAATGGTTGCAAAGCAAGAAGAGCTGGCGCAGCTGAAACAAGAGGAAAAGAAGCGTCGCCAGATTGAGAGAGAACGCCGAGCCGTCTTGGTTAAGGCCGCGAAAGTTGAAGCTGCTCAACAGAGAATAGAACGAGAAAAGGTGTTGGCTGAAAAGCGAGAGCAAGCGGAGCTTAGGCGCAGAGAAACAGACGAACGGAAGGTGATGCGTGCAGAAGACCCACGTCATCTGAAGCGTTGCATACGAAAAGGCGTCATTAAGCTCCGTGTCCCGGAACCTGAACCGTCAACTTTTGACGCTTTTCAAATGGACGTCATGACCGTTTGAGGCAGTCGAACAGCTTAGTGCATGCATATGCAAAGTACGTTTTCCTTCTTCTTTCGAACCATGTACTTAATGCCATTTAACTCTGCCTCTTTCATATTCAAAATGATTGCTTAAAAGGTGTCCCGGAACCGGGGTCTAACGGATAGCTGAGCGTTTACCCGGGGAGACTAAGGAGTACTTATCCAATGACAGCCTCAAGGGACCTGGAGATGAGTCTCTATTTGAACCAGACTTTTTAAACTCTCTAAATTTCTCTGGACTACCCCCTCATAAAATGGTTTTGAAAGTGGGAACGCCAATTATTATGATTCGCAATTTAAACAGTGCTGATGGTGTATGCAATGGGACGCGACTGGGTGTGGTGGCTTTGCGCGAAAACTCGATTGACCCGACCATTATGACTGGATCACAACGTGGCAAACGAGTGTTTATACCGCGTATCGTGTTTTTCAGTGATGACGAGGACAAAGAGTTTTCTTTCACGTTACGGCGTAAACAATTTCAAGTTGTACCAGCGTTTGCCATGACAATTAACAAGGCGCAAGGTCAGTCAATCCACCACGTCGGTACTTACCTCGAATCGCCAGTATTTGCTCACGGTCAACTCTATGTGGCGTTGTCTCGGGTAACATCAAGAAAGGCGATCAAGATTGCACTTGACCCGGAAGCTATAGACGAAGATGGCAATATACACACCAAGAATATTGTTTACAGGGAAATTTTTCAATGAATTCACACCGAATAAGACGAATATATGTTTTTCTATGGTTCTTAAACAACATATTAGAGTAACTGTTTATTCGCAACAAATCACTTTCGTGTTGATAATACTATTAGAGGCATCAAAAACCCGCGTCCGCCTGGCGGACGCCCGTCTACTTATAGAGGCGGTACTCTTTCTAGGGTACCCCTCATGTAACCCGGTTACAGCGATTAATGCACATGGACCCCAAAGGTGATTGGATACGTGTTGCTACCAGTTCAATCAGAAGAGATTGCGCAATGTAGGTGTCGCAAAAACGCTCTCTGACGGTGCAGAAATTGATATTATTGAGTTTGCTGTACGTTCTCATTGTATTCCTGTTGTAGCGGGTCTGTTGTTCACGCCAGCCCGTCAACGAGTCTTGTATGCTCCAATGCCTCGTGCGGGTTGTGCCCAGTAGTCCGCTTGTTTATTCTCAACTCAACACAACACCCGTTGGCCACCGCGAAGTAGCCGGACTCTCGCCCTATTTATTATCAACTTCAGCTCTGCCTAAACCTCGGTCCTCGCTGCCGTCGCCTGTCCTCGCCCTCGTGCTAAGTGCTGAGCCCACAAGTGTGAAGTCCCGACGTCCGCCGTCTTCGTTGGTACACTCCTCGATTGGTACTCGACGTACGTCCGCTTGCACCTACTCGCGACCTCCGCACCGCTCTTGAACTCCGACCTGCTTCGTCAACTCGAACTTCAGCCTCGACCTCGCCTCCGCCTGCTTGCTGCTTGCCTCCGTCAGCCCACTCGCGCGCGACTTCGTCAGTTCTCCGTCCGCTTCTCGGCCCGCCACTTCTTGATTGCGCGCCAGCCCGCAAATCCTCAACTAACTTCGTCTTCTGCTCGCCACTCGACCTGCCATCTGTCGATTGCGTCCTTTCGGTCATTGCGACCCTCCAGCACTAAAGATCTCAATCGTGCGGTCCTCCGCCTCCGTATCATGCTGCAACTCGCCGCTTCCCGACTGCCTACTCTGCCGCTGTTTGCACTCCTTACACTGTGATAGATGAAAAATGCACGAATTTGAAGCATTATCTCCAGTATTGCAGAACTTTACGATATTCCCAGGTCTGTTTTGCAACTTCACACACCTTGATGTAAATAAACTGTCTGAATGTTGAACTTATCCTATTCTTGTGACGAAGGTGATTACACTTAACACCTAGGTTACGGTACCTGCTTGACTTTTCGTTATCGGCTATATTCTTCGTTACAGCTGATTCAGCACCGGCGACGAGAACGCTGTCCACTGGCACCACCCCAACGTAATCACACCCGAAGATGCACTGATCGATTCGAAGGAAGTAGACGCAGTCTTCAAAAGGCGAACTGAAGGCCGTAGACTTGTTCGATGACTCCGTGATGACGTCCGCAGACTCTGAAAAACACGAGTTTTGCGACCACCAGTGTGATACAGGTTTCCCGTCATGGCAGTTGAGCTACGTCCACAAAGATGTCAATGCGAGGTGGTCCAGATATTATAATCTGCATTCTGGTCATCAATACAGAGGTAAACATTGAATTACAGCTTTTAGTCATCGCGCAAAAATGACAATAATTGAAAATGATGGATAGTAGGGCGCATCAAAATCGAGAATGACGGCATTGAAGCTCGCTCGTATCCATGTCAAAACCAGTCCTCGCTTGATCAATCATATCATGAGCGTGTTTGCACGTTGCCACATAGATTGCGAAGTGTGTAGATTAAGACATGCAGTTATTCAATCTTTTTTCTACTACTATCCGCCTACAGGGGTGACCCCCGCTGCACCAACCATTGGTGGTCGATTATGAAATGCCGTTGTTGATGCAGCACACAATCATCACATCTACATAATCAACTGCATGCCATGCTGTTGATTATGTAGATGCAGTGATTATGTGACTGGTAGCTGGTGACAATAGGGCAGCTGCCGCTGTCGCAGGCCGTCGTGTATCGACTCGTGGGTCATCATTGTCGTCGTCAGGCAATACTCCACACAGATGAAGAAAGCAGTGCCTACACCCGGAAGGTTCAATATGAATGGCAAGAGCGATCGTCATCACCGCTAAGGACGTAGTTGTCGGGGTTGCCGTCCATAACCCGAGATAATGATTGAGCTACTCATACGAAACAATGAAGAGAGTGCTGCTGGGAGCTAATGAACATCGACTCGATTGTGGCCTCCATTCTGTATATCGCAGAGATCGCAAATCGCAGCAATCACAAGTTTCCCGCCTTGTCACCATTGTTCATGCAGCAACCAAACCGATACGATAAAACTGTATTCGGATTTGATCAACATGGTCCGCAAGCCTGTTGCGCAGGCATATGCACAATTGATTAGCTACAAACTTTAGTGGCAATATTTCCGCAATCATATTGGATATGCGATATTCTCGTCGAACGATGGACGTTACTGGGGTGCAACGTCCATGAGATCGTGATGACTGGAGGTCGGAGACTTTACAGTATTTGAATACATAAAAGGTGTCGGATTGTTATGGTTGTTCAAGTAATGGTCATCATACCAATTTTCTTCTGCTTAATTACATACTGATAGAACCTTGACTTTGGTATCACTGCTCAGCACATTCAGCACTGCTGCAGTCAATGAATGCCGAGGTCACAGAAATGGTCAGCTGATCGCATCATCAACAAAAAAATGATAGCTTAGTGCCAAGCTACCAGGATACCCAGCTCCCCGTCTTTGATTAGCCATTTTTTCAGAGCTAATTCAAGCAAAGTACATTTGGCCTTAACTCGCAGTCAAATTTTAGCTAGGTACACCGGGGGTGTTCAGTATAGTTTGATTGCTGTATTGCAGCTCTACCATGAGTGGTGGCCAGGTAGTCGTTTGGGGTGAAGTCATTCTATATGACAACCTTAGAAACTCGTGGCAATGCCTGCGTTACAAAATGTGCATCTGATCGTTAATTGATTGTCTTCTAGATGTCGAAAGAGTGACTACAGCGGTGTAACTCGACGTCGTGGGATGTCCAGAGTATTAATAATGTCATTAAAGCCATCTCTATTTTGTAATTTATTGGAAGTTTATTAGACAATCCTCTTAAAGTGGTGCCCGATTCTCTCCAGTTACATGTAGTACGGAGATCGTTGACCATTTCCGACGACCAGTAGCCAGCTAACAATACAAAGCTGACTTTTTTTCAGTGTCTGATGAGCGAGGTCATATCCGGCACAATCACCTTCCCATGATTCAGCACAGGGACTGGGGTAACGGGCTAATGCCATACTAACGTAGGTTTTAGCAACTAATTCTTAAGATTGGGAGTACGCCTGGGTACAGTGCAATTCGCTTCGGACAGGGGGAATGCGGTATTGGAGTAGGGCCTATGACATGGAATGACAAAAACGCTAACATATTGTCTTTGTTACTTCGCAATTTGCTTCCCAGCTCTCAGTGGTCAAGTGCTAGCTATGACACGTCGGTATTTCCTCACACTGTTAATTGCTGCTGTTCTCTTGGCAAGCATTGAACCGATTAGCTCCGTCGATTCGACCTCTGCCGACTATCCGACTGTAATAATCAGTTCCATCGCCAACCAGTACAACGATGTCGCCCCCACGAGGTTGTTGAGACGTTACCGTGAGGATGACGAGGAGAGAACCATCGCGGGTGGCACAGTCTCGGGGTTGGCAACCAAATTGAAGGACAGTGCGTCGACGCTTGCCAAAAAAATGGTGGGTATGAACAAATATGAGGTTCAAGTGGTGAGTAATTTGAATCTCGGTCGTGTTGCGGATACCTTAACAACGTCGGGTCTGACAAAATTGGCCGACGACATTCAACAACTCAACTCTAAGCATATCATAAAAAAGGTCTCTGTGATTGGAATGCTCACCGCTCGATACGGAGATGACGGTCTATCGAAGGCGCTCGTGACTGCCCAGAAGAAAGCGACGGATCCATCACATGCAAAACAAATCCAAACATTGCGGACAGACCAAATGACGAGGTGGAAGAAAGGTGGCAACTCCGCTAACGATGTTTTCAAGCTACTAAAGATTCGCGATGACGGGTACTACATGATTGCTAGTCGGAAGTTGGAGGTTCTGGATGACTACATCAAGTTTGTCAATCCCAAAAAGTACGATCAGACATCTCTGGCCAAGACGTTGATTAAAGCATATGGTACAGAAGATAAGGTGCTGATGCTTTTGGCGGCTGGAACGCAGCAGGGTTTGAAGCCCAATCTATTGGAGAATTCTCTGATGAGCAAGTGGGCGGGCGAAAGTCGATCACCAGCTAACGTCTTTCAATGGTTAAAGCTTGATGCCAACTTAGACGACGCGTTCACCAACAACAACTTGATAAAAATCACGAAGTATGCAGACGACTTCAATCACAAGAATCCCACCACCGCAAAACCAACAATAGAGCTCTACACGAACCATTTTCGAGAGGCTGATGTGACGAAGAAACTCATATTGGCAATGGGTGATCCAACTACAAAAAGTGTCGCGAAGAATTTACAGACGCAGCAATTGCACGGTTGGATCAAGAGCGGTAAGTCTGTTGATGACGCTTTCACGATACTGAAATTTGCAAGGAAAGATGACGGAGTAATTGTTAGTCGGAAGCTGGACATATTGGAAGAGTTCATCAACCTGAAGGGTGACGGATATTTGATCGGGACTTTGACTAAGCTGTTTGGTGGTAACAGTAATCTTGCGCTGATTTTAGAGAGAGCAAGTCCGACCAAGAAAGCTACAATGTTGCAGAAGAGACAATTTGCCGAATGGGTGAACGCTGGTGTCAAACCGGATAACATGATGTACACTATATGGAAGACACGGACAACGAACGAGCAGAAATCGATTGCAGACAAGTACAAGGCGTGGACAGCGGATATGATTTTGAATAGCGAGTGATTACTGCTACCGAACTTAGGGACAATATTTGTTGTAGATTTACAAAATGTACACCAAATTTGGTTTTTGGTCAAATAGACTTGCAGAGTGGTAGGGTAGTAAGGAGGTGTGAACTCAATGTTACAAAATCATCGCTTGAATACTCAAGTCCACGCGCAAAGCAGCCTTCCAATGAGGCCAAGTATCGCTTTACAACATTTCTTTTTGACTAAGATAGAGATTGAGAACCCATTAACCGCTTCTAGTTTGAGTAGTTGAGCGTCATGACATCCATCCGTATAGTACCATGAAATGTCTGATAACGACCGTTTACATTCGGTAGCAGTATCATCGTCCTAAGCGATGCATTCTTAGTCGATGATGGTTATCTTGCTTCGCTATAGTGGGTGGGGGTGTTCATATAGAGATGCCGCAATGCTGCTGTAGATCCGAAAGCGCTGGTATTCAGTCAGGGATATTTCTTGGTCAGGGTGTAAGACCAGTGCTGTCAATAGCAACGTTGATTCTTAAAAACGTTCAAACGTTTTTATATTCCAAATCCAATATAAAAAATTTAAATGTTGAAATGGTCTGAAACCCTGGCAAATCCGATCAGGAAGGTACATTTGACATTACAGTAACGGCCCGCATACAAGACTGCTTCGAAGTCCCTCGGTCGAAACTTCGCGTCATAAACCAAAAAGTCCCTACGAACGCATTGTATCTTTGGAGGAGCTGGATACGATAGCTCCTTATGGAACACCGTCGCGGCGAAGATCTAGTTCACGCAGGATTACACCTTTCGTACAGACGTCGGGTGCTGAAAAGCCAGATGAGCAACGCCATGAAGGAATCGATGAAGACCCTGAAGAGGAAGACGAAGGAGTTGCTAGCAGCGATCCTCTAAAACACTGGGACGCAATTTCTACCTGGCTGGAAAGTTGCGAAGAAGAATGGAACCGCGTTCCCAACGAAGCTGCCGAGAGTGTGCAGATGTCAAATGACGAGAACGATATATTGTATGAGGAATCGGAGGATGAGGAAACGCAGATGCCTCCATTTCCTGATACGAATGATCCCCACTTTTCACAGGAAGACATTGAGTTGAAGGTACGAGTGAAGAAGGCCACACTAGATGAATTGTTTATGCTTTCATTCTCTACTACACCGGTAGTGACGCGGTTGCACTTTTAGGATTAACCACACGATTCAGAAGACGAACGCAGTATGTTTACCTTTTTAACAGGTTTGGTCTATTATTCCTTTTACACTATTTTTTGCCCTTCAAGCGTCCGGCAAGTCTGCTGGCGTTCACCCGAGAATGGCGATAGCCTTAATGCTCTCAGAGCGTCTAGTAAGTCACTGTTTACGATCACCTTGTTGTGGTGGGCGACGATACTCTCAATGCGTCCAGTACGTCTCTACAGGTGTTCCCTAAGTTGTAGCAGTAGTGACGACGCTCTCAAAGCGATCGGCTAGTCTCTGCTGAAGTTCACTCGAAAATGGTGAAGACATTAAGATCTCAGCGAGCCCTGGAAGTCTTTGCTGGCAACACCACGTGGTGTTGGTAATCAGCACAGTATCATGCCGAATACAGGACTGTTGTGGACTTTGCCAGCATACAATTATCAAGTCAGGTAAGTGTACCCATCTAGCAAAAAAACATTTAAATGTTCAATGAAAAAATTCGAAATTTTTACGAAAGCGAAAAAACGTTTCTATTGACAGCACTGGTAAGACACACCACTCATACAGCAACAAGGAGGCTGATAATCAAGCAATCAGGAAGTACAGATTTTATATCAAGTAAGTGTTTAACTAGTAATTTTTTTTGGGCAGACCAAATTATCTAACTGCTAATTATGTTTAGCAACCTATTTAAGCAATTAAGCTTGTGAACGACTAATTCCTCAGAGTTTGTATATTCCTGATAGCACGCTTTCTCTAAACAACATGCTCAAGTGACCGCGTCTCAGACAAGTAACGTCTGCCACATTACATTAAAGCATTCGTACTTGATCGAATATGTAACGAAGTCACACGAAACCTGTTTTCATACCAAGTGTGACGGGCACCTTGCTTGTGTATCAAGAGTATACAAACTCTAAGTAAACGGCAGTTCACTAGTCCCTGGTCTGATCTGAGGGGACTTAATAGCCAGTTTAGCGTAAGTTTTTAGACTGATGTATTTATAGTTAATTAGGTCATTTGGCCTGTAATACAAACTACTAATTAACTATAATTTATCCTTAATATGCATATAAAAGGTAGGTCAAATGCTATTGGTTGGCCCTCAGCCACCAGACCTACGTGGCAGTGGTGTGGTCCACACCACTCCAACAGAGTATCTAAAACGAATATTCTCAGAAGTATATTTACTTCTTAAGGCGGTACCCTTTCTAGGGTATCCCTCATGTAACCCCGTTACATCCTCCCCCACTTAGGTTGGGAACACCCCCAACCAATGAGGAGTTAGGAAGAGAGCCCCGCTCCCATTCCTTCCCTTGTCGATACCCATCGACGAGCCACCGTTGTGGCTTTGAGGCTTTCATTAAGCCTTTCGCGCGCTCAAGATACCCAGAGGTTTCCACGTCAACCTCCTCAAGATGTCTAAGAAGGTAAGCACCCGCGGCGCTTCGACGCCTTCTAAGTCTAAGACCGCGAGGTCGAAGACTGCTAAGGCCAAGTCGAAAGACAAGGCCGCTCCGCGCAAGGAAGCCCGCAAGGCGGCTTCCGAGGCAGCCAGCAAGCGTACCGCTGCTGCTGCCAAACAAGGAGGGAGTCCGCGACGCAGTGGCTCGCGCTCCTTGTCGCCCGGCGATAGGCCGAATCCTCGGTTCGCCTATCGGGACCACAGTCCTGGGGCAGAGTCCCCTGTCTTCGATAACCCTATAATCACGGGATCAGAGTCTGATGGGGACTCTCCTGGATCCACCAAGGATCCAACTCCTTCACAGGACGCTTCTGCTGATGGTGATGCTAAATCATCAGAGGCAAAGGCTGCTTCGACGAGCTCGCCTGCCAAGAGCCTTACCCTAGCCGAAGGTAAGACTCGAGCCCAAGCTGCGAAAGAAGCTTCTCAAAAACGGGCTGATGAGGGTGCCGCTGCTGCTAAGAAGCGCACAGCCCCTTAGACAGCAGTCTAAGTCCAGCGCACAAGATGAACGCGGGTACGGTTCCGTCAATCCAGGGACCGTACACCGTAAGGCGGCTAAGAAGCCGCGGACTACTTACGCCCCGGCTCTTGTTGATCTCAGATTTCAACAGCCTTTGGGCTGTCAACCCGGAGTCGGTCTTCCGGCTCCCACGACTTCTGTGACGAGGGGTAACCCCGCCACTTTTCAAACAGCTGGCGCTTCCCAGAGCGCCGCCGCTCTTGGACGAAATGGATGTTCGGATGCCCTCCTATGAGTCGCAGGGGTACTCGTATCACTCGGCTTATGGGTATAGCTCTTACCCGAGCTCTTCCCATTCGGTACCGTCATACCCTTCGTATGACTCGCGTGGGTACCAGTCTGTGTATCATTCACAGACATCGACACCGGCAGCTCCGGTTGTCCAGAGGACTCAGCCTCGTCTCGAGGAGGTGAGTTCTCACCTTGGTCTTCCTCCGTCTGAGAAGGAGGACCCAGCGGATTGTGATACCGCTTAAGACGCCCCACGTAGAACGTCGGGTGCGTCGCCATTGACTTTGGGAGGTCAATGGTATACGCCGCGCCATGTCTGGCCAGGACCGCAAAGGGTCCGATGAAGCGTTGCTTCAACTTGTTGCTCTCTACAGAGCTAACCACCTTTAGCGGTAGGTTCTTAGTGTCAAGTAGGACTAAGTCTCCTTCTTTAAACACGTTTAAGTTTCCTCTATTTTTATCTGAGTACTCCTTTTGTTTGTCTTGGGCTAACGCCATTGCGTCTCTAACCCGGCTGATCAACGTCAGCCTGTTGTCTATAAACGACGACAACTGTCTTTTTAAAGACTCGGGCTCAATATCAGAGACCAGGGAGGAAAATGCTTTCCGAGCCTCTCCCCCACTTACGATGGAGGCCACGGTGCCTCCCCGCAAGGTTAGCGGCACCTGAGGGTGTCGTAACCCATTCAAATAGAACGGGGTAAACCCCGGTGGTGCGTGTACCGCATTGTTGAGTGCAAACTCAACCATAGGAAGCTGATCCGACCAGGATCGAGGTGCTTCCGCACAGATACTACGCAGAGTATCTTCGAGCACGCGATTGACGCGCTCCGTCTGACCATCCGTCTGTGGATGGTCTGCAGTTGACATCGTCAACTTCGTTCCCAACAATTGGAACAGGGTGTCCCAAAACGCACCCGTGAAACGCGGGTCTCTATCCGAGACTATGGTCTCTGGTAGACCATGATAGCGAAACACGCTATCTAGGAACAGCTGTGCAGCTTGTTTCCCGGTGACCTTGTCACGTACCGGAGCAAGATGCACCATCTTGCTCAAACGGCAGACAAACACCAATATGCCGGGGTTGCCCTTGTCATCGGCCGGCAGGCCGAAGACGAAGTCGAGACTCATCGACTTCCAGCAATCCGCTGGCACAGGTAGGCTCTGCAGTGGAGCCGAGGCGTGGCCCGAAGGCTTCACCCTCTGACATGTTTCACATGTCTTGACATAGTGTGCCACCCACTTATACATGCGGGGCCACCAAAATGTCTGAGAGACCATTTGGTAGGTCTTCTCCCGGCCAAGATGGCCACTTATCGGCGCATCATGCGCCCCTAGAAGTATGTCATACTTCAGATCCTCATCGTTTGGAACGACAACCCGAGGAGGATCTCCAGGGTCTACTGTAGTGGAGTAACCCATCGGCCAGCTCATAACGATGGAGCTGCGCCCGCTGTCGAGGCGAGAGCCTGTCGACTTTGGCGTCCTTGCCATCGGACAAGAACTGCACCAGTGGTGTGTAGTTCTCGTCCTCTTGATACGCTAAGCGTGTCCGATCGTACAGATCTGTCGTGACCCGACTGACATGAGCTAGCTCATAGTCAGGCCGACGCGACAATGCATCGGCAAGCACGTTGAGCTTGCCCGGCTTGTATTCAACGCGGAAGTTGTATTCCGCGAAGAATGACAGCCACCTTGCCATCCGTTGCGACAGATGCGGCGAGTTGGTGGCAGTCTGCAAGGACGCGTGATCGGTGTAGATCACAAAGGGCCTTGAGCCCAAGAGATGAACTCAAAACTTGACAAGAGCGTACTTCATTGCAAGTAGCTCCTTGTCATGAACGGGATAGTTCCGTTCGGTAGCCTTCAGCTGCCTGGACTGGAAGGAGATGACACGTTCGTGTCCTTCATCGTCCTTCCGCAACAGCGCACAGCCTATTGCATAGTCAGAAGCGTCACAGACAACGCTAAATGACTTGTTCTCGTCCGGCAAGGCCAGGCCTGGCGCTTGCTGTAAGCTCGTCTTGATGCTGTCGAAAGCATCCTGGTGCTGTCGAAAGCATCCTGGTGCTGTCGCTCCCAGACCCAGTCGGCATCTTTCTTTAAGAGATCCGACAAGGGTCGAGCTAGTTCAGCGTACCCTGCGCTGTACTTGTGAAGATAGTTGGCTAGGCCCAACCACTTCTGGAGGTCCTTCTGCGACCTCGGGGTCGGCCAAGCCGCTATGGCCTTAACCTTCCCTGGATCGGCGCGTACGCCGACCCTGCTGACAAAGCAGCCGAGGACTTTTATCTCCTCAGCTACAAAGACGCACTTGTCGATGTTGGCATAGAGCTTGTTAGCTCTCATGACCTCAAACACTCGACGGAGGTGCTTCAAATGCGCCTCCATAGCCGTCTGGCCACCTTCGGCACGGCTATGGACGAATATATCGTCGAAGTACGTCTGGGCGAACGTACGCAATGGTCTAAACAATTGTGTGACCAAGCAACTGAACGTCGCTGGGGCATTCGATAGCCCCTGTGGCATCACTAGCCACTCCCAGAGCATCCCACTCGGGGTGCTCACTGCGGTGAGAGGAATGTCACTCTCCCGCATCAGGATCTGGTAGTTTCCGTCTACCAGATCCAGGGCGCTGTACAGCGTACAACCCGAGATGTTGTTCAACAAGTCATCCTTGCAGGAATCGGCGTCTGTGCCGGTACCGTCGCATTGTTCAGCTTGTTGTCAGCATGAACCAGACGCTTCTTCCCGTTCGGTTTACGAACGCAGAAGGCTGGCGTCGAGGGCGGGGACTTCGACTCCCGCACCATGCCCGACTTCGCCTTCTCGGCGAAGAAGGCATCTATGACCTCGCACTGCTCGCGAGGTAGAGGCCACTGCCTCGTGACACAGTACTTTGTGCCAGGCACGAGATCAATCTCGTGCCGTACTCCCCGATCCGGCGGGAGTTGGGATGGTGGGTGCTTCGACACCACATCCGAGTACTCTTTCACAAGAGGATACACTGGGTCCTCCGGGTTCTTGAGGATCTCAGAACCCAAGCGCGTTACACGCTGCTTCGCGAACCCCTCCAGGACGTCCTCGTCCATTACGGAGGAAGAGTTCAAATCTTCAGGAGAGGTCTCCGGCTTCAGGAGCACCATCTCCGCAATCTCTCCGGCCTTCAACTCGGCCAGGAAGTCCTTCATGGACAATTCCTCGAGGTTCAGCAGTGCTGACACCTTAGGCAGTGCCTCCAGATGGACGGCACTGTCTTCACTTGACGACCGGACACGCCGTCGAAGACATGACATTGCTCTTCGACCGGCCGTGCCGGTGGAGCCTCAGACTCCGAGTGTGGTGCTTTGTTATCCACACGGGAGGTGTTCAGCGACACCTCCGCCCTCGTACTTGTCTTCTTGACCCCGCGTGGATCTCTGTTACCCACGATAGAGACGCACGCTACTCTCATGCTTCTTCCCGGTCTCTTCGACCTGTGTGGGACTATGTTACCCACGCCGGAGGTGCTCTCAGCGTCCTCCTCAACAGCCTTGGCTGTTTGCGGAACTACGTTACCCGCTTCTGGACCTATGCTACCCACCTGTAGACCTATGTTACCCACACTGGAGGCGCCTTCAGTGCTCTCCTCAGCACCCCCTGCTGCTTGCGGACCAATGTTAACCGCCTGGCCAGTGCCGTCCCGTACTCCCACAGTCGAAGCCCATACGGCGCGACGACTCTCAGCATTGGTACTTGCCGTCGGAGCAATCCCACACGCTTGGCAATGAGCCTTGGTCTCACGACCGGTTGCGAGGCTCATCGCAACATCTTCGTTGGAGTCACTGACTCCCAGTACTTCTTCGGACGCGTGAGTGCCTTGGCGACCATCTCTGGCGCGGCTGTCCCGGACAGAGGTGGGAACATTACTCACCAAAGCTGTGTCGGAGACTGCGGGCCGGCTAGCCCCAATGGCTTTGCCCCAATCGATCCAGCGCTCGTGCTTTCGAGCCATGACATGCCCAGGATCAAGTCGTACTTGTCCATGTCTAGGAGAAGGAACGACCCCGTGCTGTCAAAGTCCTCAAACTTTACAGTCAGGTCCATCGAGATCCCAGGTACGTTAACCACCGTACCACCGGCCAGCCTCACCGAGACCTGGCCCCTGCCTTCGCTTTGGCGTAAAGCGCCGACATACTTGTCACAATTCCGCGCGACCGTCTGGCGTCGAGCAAAGTTCGGCGACGCCCCAGAATCAATCAGGATCCTGAAGGGATCTCCGTATCCCCGTACACTCGCGTGTACCACGAGCAGTCCGCCGCTGCTCTTTCTCGTCTCGAGAGCACCCAGGCTCTCAGGGGCTAGGCCTCCATGGCGTGCGCCGTCCGCACTCCTACCATGGAGACTTAGATCTTCCCCTGGCGCTTGGGTCGTGGCTTCTGCCACGGACCCCTCGAGCCCCTAGGTTTGGAAGGGAACTTCCTTTGCCCTCCCGCAGGGCAGGCACTTGCATGTGCCCGAGCTTCCCACATCCGTAGCAGCGGATGGAGCTCTGCACGGCCGTACCCAGTTCCATGGGTACCGGCCCTGTGCTAGATCCTGCCACTGGAACTCCTTGCACTGCGTCTGTCGACGCACTGTGGTCCTGCCACACCGACGTAGGAATACGAGCCTGTCGGTGGCTGTACCCTCTTGGAGGACGATCTGGATCTCTTCCTCCATAGTGTTCGCATGCACGCGGAACAACTGTGTGCGGGATGGGCCCACCTTCAGGCCATCCTGTCACCTTGATGTGTTCAGGTAGGGGTTCCCTACCAGAGATGCAGCGAGTACTCGCATCTCTTGGATGTACTCATGCAGCTCACGCTTCCCTTGTTTACAGGCAAGGAAGCGCGAGCGCTGGCGATACTCATAGTTCGTCGGGATGAAGGCGGTTCTGAGCTGTTCACACAGCTGAACCCAGGTTGTGAAACAACCCGGCGTTGTCGCCTCGCGCGTGTACGCCCAGGTCTTCGCTCGACCTCCCAGGTTGGACAGGGCGAAAGCGACCCGAAGTCGCTCGGTTGAGATGAGAGCCGCATCCATGGCGAGCTCTACTTCTCTGACCCAGAAGTGGAGGTTCTTTCCCTCCTTCCTCTCATAGGGGTTAACCTTAAGCCTCAGCGGCTTAGGTTGGGCTGGCTTTGTTTCGGCCACGGGGGCCTGCAGCCCCTGCACGTGAGCGATAAGCCCTCTCTCGTACGTGTCGAACACCTCGATGCGTTCGACCTCCTCGGGCGGTGTAGCAGCCGCCAAGCTTCGGAGGGCATCTCCTCCAAAGATGCCCGCCATCTCCCGGACTGACCCAAACTGAGCATTGGTCAAATGAGGGAACTCCCGTATATCCATCTTGGCTTACCTTGTAGGAGCCACTGAGGATTCAGGTAGTCAATCTACCCGCGTAGGCGTGGATTGACTACAAGTGCTACCAAGTGTGACGGGGTCACACGAGCACCTTGATTGAGGAAGCATGGTATGAAGAGTATACAAATTCTAAGTAAACGGCAGTTCACTAATCCCTGGTCTTAAGGGACTTAATAGCCAGTAGGGAGTAGATTTTAGACAGATTTATTTATTGCTAATTAGATCTTTTGGCCTGTAATACAGACTACAAATTAACTATATTGTGATCGTCGTATGCTTTGTCCTTTCAAAATCGGGCGCTAATTGGCCGTTTTAGGTTAAGGGTATGCTTATAAACCGAATGTAAATCAGAATGCAAACTGGAGTAGAAGCTGTTAAATCGGAGAAGAAATCCGAGTTTGTATAGACGGTTCTACTTTACTCCCTTCGAAGCATCCTTGTAAAGGTGCACAACGTATACTGTGTCAGAAGTCTTCTGCTTGCTGTAGTTAGTCTTCGCTTATGCAACATATCGTGCGTATTCGGTGGACTTGCAAGTGGAACAAGCTGCGCTATTAATAGTTTTGTATGCTGAGTTACCTTATATCGGGCCGAGTTGTCGTGACAGAATAGACCACTAATGTTCTACTAAATCTTTTTTTCTCGGAATAAATGCTTCGAAGCTGTTGATCTTCTCAAACTCGGCATCTTGAACAGACACGATAGTCTGGCTCGAGTAGCAGCACTCGCCTATTTTTGTCACAACTTATCTCCACGACGTTTATACAAGTGACTGATCCTCAGAATGCCCAGTCAGTCATGAGAATTCCGCGACAATCATGTATATATAAACAAGATGGGACTTTATAAAACGAAGTACAAATCGGACAGCCGGTGTTTAATTAGTACCTGTGCTCCGTTTATCTACAGCATATCGTTCTTACTAGGTCACTAAATTGATCGAGTAGCAAATAAATTGGACATCTTGCGTGGTTTTCACAATAACTGTTCCTATTTATGTCTATAAACGTCGGCCAAAGCTATTGGTTGGCGTCTGACCTACGTGACAGTGGTGTGACCCACACCGCTTATGACAGGGTAATCACGAAACGAATACTCACAGAAGTGTATCTACTTCTGGAGGTGGTACCCTATTAGGGGTACCCCTCACGTAACCCCGTTACACACACCGTCCACAAGGCCCCCCACCGGCCAAGATCCAGACCGGATCAAGGATGTCTAAGACCGAAGACTCAATAATTACACGGCGCATCGAGTAGAATTGTCCCTGTCGCTGCCACCACTCGCGCTGTCCTGTTAGATAGTTTAAGATCAACAACAAACGCGTCTTCCGAGATAACCCGAGGAGCGATCCAGTCCCACCGACGGGTACACAAGGTGGGATCAAGAATTTTGTCGGAAGATCGGAGTACCTCCTCCCTTAGTCGGCAGTCCGGGTGTCGTGTACACGAGGACTCCTGCGATCTTGCGATTTTGCAGAACCACTTCTCCACAGTTTTTTAGAGGTCATCGAGTTGATAACGCTGTAGGTCCTGAGGGAGGATGTCTTGTTGCTTGCGGAGCCATCAGAGTAACTGCACATTGAAAGAATCTTTTCAAATCCGGTTAGTTAGCTTAGTACGTCGTGGAGGACAGGGGAAGAGGGTGATTGTCGCTAGTGTCCGCTAGGTTGACCCATCCGGACACTAACAACCTTCGTACGACCTAACAATAAGTAACATTCATCCAGCGTGCACGCAACATACACTGGGCCTGGTTGGGCAGTGGAAACAGTTACTGTGGCGGCGGAATGACGAGGATCGACGATCTATCATGAACGTGAACTGCAAGCTCAACACCAAGCACCTTCAAGTCGCAGATGGACATCGTGAAACTAACATCAATACGTTGCTGGATCTGTTGATGATGATCTTGGATTGACGATAGGTAAGAATGCGGCAAAGCAAGTAGAACTGTACGAACGTGGAGGAGTAAGACTTGCCCAGCAGGTCGATCGTAACATGTTCGGGGACGTGATGGTCGGTGGCGGGTCGAACATCATCATCTCCTTTAATGCAAACACCGACCAGGGTGTAGTGGTAATCCAAATGCGAAATATCTAATGCATGTTATAAAAGGCTTCATCTAGGGTTTTATGCTAATAGATTTGTCGTATAAGACAGGTCGGTATAAATACCCAGAGCTTCTCCGGGCAACGCACGGCATTAGTTGGAAGAGCACGACGAGTATGTTGCTGGATTCGCTTCCCGGGGGTGGGCGTCATCCCAACCCCGACCGAAAACGGCATTGTTGCATAATTACGTCTAAAGCAGAACCAAACCTTAAAACAGCATTAAATATTACCGGATACAGGTTACCTTGGAAAACGCATCATTCCATAGTATAGGTTTTCGTTGACTGGGCTTAATTCACTGACGCAGTTAACCGGAGTCTACTGTCGACATGTTCAAGCGTTTTAGCGTCGAGGAGCACGTGAGCACCAGCAGCAAGGTCAAGTCCTCGCAGCAGCGCAGCATCCGCTCTAAAGTGGTGGAGCAGTACCCAGACCTGGAGCCTTATGCGGAGATGCTCATGCCAAAGAAGGCGCCGATGGTCGTGGCTAAGTGGTACGCGAGTCGTGTCTGATATATGAAGTGTACATACCACTGTTTGATTGTCTGAACTAATTATAGATGTTATATGCAACGCTAGTCACAACCACATCCAGATCGTGCTGCATGAGGGCGAACCAGTGTTCTTTAACCAGCGCGACGGCCCGTTCATGCCCACACTCAAGCTATTGCACAAGGGTAGTTACTGATGTGACGACAATGATTTTGACAAGTGGAGGCACTGACGATACTGTTGTGACTATAGTGCCTCATGTCATGAAGCAGGTGCGCGCAGACAAGGGTGCGATCCCATTCGTGTTATCAGGTGCCAATGTCATGTGCCCCGGTCTAACCTCGGCTGGTGGAGACATGCCCGAGTCGCTGGAAGCTGGTACCCCCGTGGTACGTGTCAAGTATTGGCTGGGAAGTGATGTTAGAATGATATCCTAACTTGTCTTTGGTGTAGGCTATCATGGCGGAGGGCAAGGAGCATGCCATGGCCATTGGCATCCTTACAATGTCTACGGACGACATGTACGACTTCAGTTGGGCTTCATGATGTTGGTTAAATGTTACTGACGTTATGGATGTTGTATACTGCAGCCGGAACAAGAACAAAGGTGTGGCTATCGAAATGGTGCACTTCCTCGGCGATGACCTCTGGACGTGCGCTCACATCGATTAGACAGCGATGAATCAAGTGAAGTGGTGTGATCGTCACAATTAATCGCAATTTCTCGATCGATGCTATGTTGCTCTTTAATGGTTCTAGAATGCATTCGTGCATAGCCAACCAAATCAGAAGACAGAAGCGGTTAACTCCTCGTCTAAGACAGCTGAAGTACTAATTCCATTTAGCTACGAAGATTAGATTTTGACAACGGCATTTAGCGAATCGAACGATGACTTCTACTTCGCATTACTGAACACAAAAGGCCTTGCATCTAGCGAGTCTTTGTCATTCTGTCGCCATTTGCATACTAATGGCGAACACACTGATCACCACCAACAAATACTTGATTAGAATGTCAGTATTGCCGCTCCCTGCACCCAACCTGACGTAGCAATACCCTCCGGATGCAACACATTAGTCATCAACAATTGTTTTTTATTGTGGATTTTCATCAGAGCAGGTCTAGTCCTTCAGGTCGAAGGACGTGCCGCAGCCACATCCACTGACTGCATTGGGGTTATTGACGACTGCAAAGGCACTACGAATGAGCTCCTGCTCAAAGTCCACAGTGCTGCCTCGAATGAGTTCCAGCGACTCCTTATCCACCACCACTTTGCCTCCATGTTGCTCAAAGACCACGTCCTCCTCAGCATCTGGTGTCGCATCCTTTTCAAACTCAATCACATACTTGAAGCCCGAGCAGCCGCCACCTTCCACCGCCACACGAAGCATCAAGTTGGTGGTCTTCTGACGCTCTGCTGCTTCAATCAATTTCTGTTAAAAAATATTAGTAATCAATAAAAACATAGTTTTAACGAGCAGAATATAGATTTTGACAGTTTCGGGACAAACCTGCGCAGCAATGGGTGTGATAATGAGGTCCGGGAGACCCGTATCACGTGTCACTTGAACGTTGGAGATCCAGCGAGGCCGCTGTGTCCGTACTACGCGGTGAATTGGTCGCAGCAGCGCTGACCGCAGGTTCATCATGTTGCCAACTTCGAGAATGACCATAATTGGTTTGATGACGATTATTAACCAATCAGAATGTAGATGACGCAATTGAAACCTTCATTGTGGTATTATGGAAGTAATGTTGTTTAATCTAGTATATTCACAAATGGAGCACTGATGGCAACTTTTTTTAGTTTTATCCTGTACAGTTAACTTTAGTGTCCACTTCAGAATGCGCGTCGCGTCATTCCATAATGAACTGAGGCTGGAAGAACAAGAAGATATCAACGATTTCGTGCACAATGTTGAACGGACGAATCGAGATGATCAGACCGAGTATTTGTACGAACTGGAACTTGCTCAACCTCTTCCGATTTTTGACTTGAGCAAGACGCTCGTTTCTAAACTACTACCAACTACAACACACACGCGATTGTGCTTAGTTATGCACAATTTCTTGAATTCGTTCCTGGTGCTGCTTTTCAGAGTCAGTTTGTTGTGTTTCGGTTGCTTGCTGTTTGTTCCGGTAAAAATTATTTTACCCGGAGTACCGTTCATGGTTGCTGTTATTGTGCTTCCTCCAGTCATCTTTGTCACCTTCTTTTCACTCGACATATTGGTGTTGTTGGCTTCTCACTACGAATTTTGGTTCATTACAGTTCTCAACACGCTCAACTGGGTGGGGCTGGGCGTCATTTTTGGTGACATTCGAGCGATTTCTTGCGTTGGGCTTTGGCTCAGCTCGCAGAGTGTTGTGCTCATTGACTCCAATTTTCGTACATTCCCGACTGCTGTCAAATCAATTATCATCAGTGGACCATTCTTAATGCTACTTGTTGTGTGCTGTTCGTATAATCTCGTGGCTGACGCGAACTATCCAGCTATCAAAATCGGCAAACTAACGGTGCAAACGCGTCAGATTGTCATTTTTGCTTCTTCCACCCTATCACTATTTGTAGTGAAGAAGGCTTACACAAAAAACCACCGTTTACGTATCCGTCTCCGCGATCGAGAAAACGATCCCGACTCAGCTCAAGGTCTACACACCATTCCATGCGTTGGTCTACATGCTAGACTCAGGCTAAGCCATCGTGGTGTAAAAAAAAGCATTGGACAAACGCAATTTGGTAAGTCTACGATGAGAAACCTCCTAGTATTAACTCCAAGATCCACAACACCAGCCATCAACACCACTTCGACCGTGCAGAAATTGAAACTTGCTCCTCACGACCCGCTCTTCGTAGACGCGAGGAGTGTAATGCTACCGGGTAAGCTTTTGACATGGATGGAAGCTCCATATGCACAATCGTTCGTATATGTTGCTGGGGTTATGGGGCTCAGTGCAACAGCAATCTCGTGGATGCTGATTGTGTATCATCATGATAGAACCTCCTCCATAGACATCGAACGCTGTGTTGCTGTTATTGCAGCTATGTGTTCGTTAGCGTTCATGTTGGTGGCTTTCTCGCTCGCTCAAAGAGATCTACTGCGTTTGGTAGTGTGGAATTTCGACGTACTCTTTTCGACATTCCAGGGAAGTGCACTTGCAGTTTGCATGCTGGACTTACTTAACTGGCAAGCATCAGCCAGTCTCGCCGTTTTCGCCTGGTGGCTCTGGTTTCACTGCTTATTAGTGCTGGATGCACTAACACCGAGTCTTACTCGCCAGCTGAATATTCGGAAGCACTTTGGTCTAGCAGCAATCGTAGTGATACTAGGTGTTACCGTGGGTTGTGCATTGGAGTTAATTAATGCGGATGATGATGGAGTCTTTACATCTCGCCTACTTTGGAGTGTACATCTGAGTGGAGCTGATTTTGATCTGCACACATCGACACTGGCGGTTCAACGCACTATAACAATTGTGGGCTGGTTTCCTCGGTTGTTAGTGGAGTTGGCTACTGGAAGCCCGGATCAATTATTGTTTATTCATCGGCAGGTCGAGTACTTCAGCCCTTACGCAACATTTTCGGATCCATCATCTGGTGCAGTGGAGGTATCACGAAATCGTAAGTGTTGGTTGGGTCAGTCTAGAGTATCTACACGGAGTGATTTTTTTTGGGTCAAACTCTGCGCAGGTCAACTCGTGCGCAACTCGCTTTTTGGGTCAACTCCTGCGCAACTTTTTTATTGGTCAACTAATGGTCAAAAATTATCACGGTCGACAGGTGTTATTGTTAGACCAGGAATATTAGCCAGTGATAATGCTTTGTTACAATAAACTTAAATTACCATTTTTAGTGGCATCGCAGGTTGGTAAAAAAGAATATAACAATAAATATGTAGTTTCCCATGAAAAACTGACACTAGTCTAAATATAACAGTAAGGTGTGCTGACAAGGTGCTCTACATATCCCATCTATTACCTTCTGAAAGTAATGATGCTGGACCAAGTAATGGTGCTGGACCAAGTAGTTCCCTGAAGTTCACTTTCAATTCTACCAATTCTAAAGCAACTCCTCCAACTACCAAATCAAACCCCTTCTTCCTGTCCGGCAACATGGATCACCACCACGTCTTCAGCACTAACTCTAGGAGCGACCAAGAAACAAATTATGGGTCGTTTGTATACAAGGAGAAACCATTTTGGAAGGGAGATTTTTGGTCGAATTGAAATAGAGCCACTGTGTGATGTCAAGCACAGCCCGGGTCTGAAGTTTTTCCAGTTCCACTTCACTTATTACGAAGACGAAGTATTGCATCGAGCAATTGGTTGGTCCCACCCACTGGTAATGGATCGCCTGAAACAGCGACACTGCACCCTTTTCGTTGATGCAACATTCAGATGTGTACCAACTCAGTTCTACCAATTGGTAGTTGTGATGATGTACGACCCGATTTCTGATTTATATTTTCCAGTTTGGTACGTGTTGACTTCCGGGAAAACTTCCCAGATTTACGAACACATCTTTCGTTACATTTGTGTTGCATCTAAGAAGAGGCTAGACCCAGCTCATATTGTCTGTGATTTTGAGTTTGCGATGATCAAAGCTGTCAAGGACCAGTTTCCAGATTCTAGAATTGTGGGATGCCATTTTCACTTCAAGCAAGCATTACGTCGGAAAATGCTCAAGTTAAAAATTACCGAAGAAGAAGTGGCTTTGACCATGCGTGAAGGGTGTATCGATGCTCTTACCCTAATTGGTCGGTGCGATATCGTGTTCAGAGGAATCCCTGATGTACGGCGAATGATCAAGCATGACTGCAGGGATCAAGGTATACTGTATTCAAGAGAGAGTTGGAAAAAGTTTTGGAAATATTTCACGAATACCTGGATCAAGAAATTTGTCCCTGAATGGTGGAATGTCAATGGTCTCAATGAGGACATCGTCAACCGGACCAACAACCCTCTTGAAAGATACAACCGCACGCTCAACGATGCTTTCTCCGTACCACACCCTGATGTGGTACAGTTTATCAGTGTCATCGAAAAACAGAGCCGTGACAAT
The DNA here is from genome assembly GCA_008079305.1 of Phytophthora palmivora. Lineage (NCBI taxonomy): Eukaryota > Oomycota > Peronosporomycetes > Peronosporales > Peronosporaceae > Phytophthora > Phytophthora palmivora. Next base: position 148,666 of record VOQZ01001959.1, read on the forward strand.
GTTCGACTGATTAATGACATTTCCAACCGTAGAGCTAGAGCCCCGAGTCACGCTTCGCCACAACGAGCGCCAAGGTTTGAATCAGATTATCAACTGGAAGTGGAATCCGAATCGGACTTGGCTGATTCTGACGATTTGAAGTCGGACGACGACTCAGATATATATGTATCATCTGAATACTGAAGGTAGTGTAGTAGTTCATGTTATTCTACATTTTACCACAAACTTAAATGGCACTTAAAAGATAAATATACTATCTTCTGCATGAATTAATTTATGCTCAGATGTTAATATTTCTAAATTTATCGTATTTTAAATTTTGACTTGGTTTCACTATACTTGATATAAGACATTGAATTTCTATAAAGAAGGGATTCTAGCCAATCGAGAACGTTTGTGACCAGGGAATAATCCCATTTACCTTCCGTCGAACGCTGATTGGCTAGAACTCTCCAAGTGGTGCAATTATCCTGGAAAGTTCTGCCCAGCTGTTCCGTATGAGACTCATACACCTAGAGGAATGGAGCGCGTCGACCCAAACACTTTATTATGTCTCGGAACCGACGGAGGACTGACACACGACACTTACCTCAAGCATCGATTTCCCTACGGGCATGGGACTCGAACCCACGCTACCTGATAGCTGACGGGCTAAGCAGACGCATACAAACCAGTTGCCTAATTTGCATACCAAGTATGACTTGTTTGTTCAATGCTATTCGTACATTCACCTTTAACAATATATAATTTATCCTAATGTCATAATATAAAGTTTAGTAGTGATATCACATATGGAAAAATGCAGTCACGTGATGGGTCAAAACGTGGTCAACTTGCGCAGGAGTTGACCCAAAAAGCGAGTTGCGCACGAGTTGACCTGCGCAGAGTTTGACCCAAAAAAAGGGATATCGTCTACACCAGCTTCAGACACGTCTTCAGCTATACTTTGAAGTGGTTCTTGTCAATTTCGACATGGTTGGAATATGTTCATTGTTAGAAATGAGGCATAACTATGAACTGTCCTCGTGGGTTCTCGTACGAGACTCGGACTGGCATGACATCAACACTAGTTGTAAAAACGTGTATCTCTTTAACTGCGAATATCCGTAAAGATTGGTACCATCATCACGAGTCGAAGAATCATGGAGCGCGGCATTAAGCATACTCTACATGTCAATAAAATGAGATAGTGATCTATCGTGAAACTTGGTAAGTTCAGTAAAAGCACTGTCACAACCAACGATGCTTTGAAGAATCATATCCTCAGCGAAAAATACACTAATTCACTGTGTGTGCAATGCAGATATGACCATCGAGTCTCACGTCTGTGAGAATCACAAACAATACAAATTGATTAAAATTCAAGTGTCTCGAAACTTGAAGTCGATTGTATGCCGACTGCACTACTGCAGGTGCAACCTCTCCGCATTAGATCGGAACCTTGTTCGGCTTCGTACATCAGCTACTATCTCGTCTTCTCCAAATTACTCCAATTCTTGCGTATTGAGACCAATCGAAATAAAAGCAAGGTCAAGCGCATTCTTGCACCCTGTAGACAACTATTTCTTCTGTCAAATGCACTTGTAAAGTTGTAATAACGTATCACATCCAAGTCGACCTTGTAGTCAAAGCGCCATGCTTTGTCTGCTGCCTAGTGCCTCCATTAATTCCTGCGTAACATCAGCGAGATGTTGATGCGATTTAGCCAGTCGTTCAAGGAGTTCCGACCGTTTCTCCAGAGCCCGCATGACCTCATCCTGTCGAGGAACTTCACTAGACGACGGAGTTTCCTGTTCACCATCTGATACCTGCTCTACTACTTCCGACGTTTCATCTTGACAAGGTGAAGAACCTTCTGCTTTATCTGAATCTCCATCAGGAGCTACGTCCGTCTGTAAAACCTCGTCAACTCGTGGCTTTTTCTTCGGAGACGTCATGGCTTCGTCCATTGCTCTATTAAAGTTGCTCCTCTGCTCTGATCTCTTTGGTCTGAAACACTCGTTCATCATGGCATGTAACTGGCTGTTACTGTCCTGCCATTGCTGTCTGAGCTTCGTCAGTTGATCGCTACATTTGACCGCATCCACCTGCAACTTCAGCTCCTCCGCTTGATTCAACGTCGACGCGACGACACCCCATGCTTCGTGCACATCTGCCACGGTCTGCGCATCGTCAAACAGCGTCCTGAACTCTCGAAAACGCAGTCGCAGTAGCTCTTGACTCGCTTCGGAGCTCCAGTTCATTAGCCGTTGGATATTCCGTCCTTTGTGGCCTGTCTACAATATCCATCTTCCGCCCTTGTATATCTAATCGCAATACTTTTTATAAGTATCTTTCCACTTGATCTTTCTATCTCATTCCTAAATTTCAGCACCTTTGAAAAGTATCCCACATGTCACAATGTTTATAATTAGCTTTTCATCCAAGTGCGCACTCTACTAACAGCCAAGCTCTACTCACCCGTCATGACGCCTGATCGTTCGCAGTGGAAGCGCGTGGACGTCGTCGTGCCTGCAGGTCCCTTAGGTCTCATCGTCAGCAAGAGTCCCACAGGTGAAGGTCACGTGATTGTGGATGGTTTTCGCCCCGTGGGAAGCTCAGCAGGAGCGCTTGAACTCCATGGTCAAGTGGGCCCCAACTCGCTCCTATTGGGCGTCAACGCGCACGATTTCACGGACGCTGCTGCTGCTTGGAGCTTTGAAAAGATTCGCGAGATTCTCGTGAGCACTAGCGGCGCAGAGCGCGTCGTGCGCTTCCTCGTACCGCCGCCACCTCCTGCTGTGCAGTTTGAGGAGATTGCGGCCCATGAAGGCGACAAACGCTTTGCTGATGTTTATACATTGGGAAAGGAACTGGGTGCAGGCACGTTCTCTGTCGTGAGAGAAGCTACGCACAAAATTAGCGGCGAACGCTTCGCTATTAAGTGTATTAAACGCGCGCAACTGTCAGCTGATGATCTCCAGGCTTTAGTTGCTGAAGTCAAGATCTTGAGGGAGATGCAACACCCACATATTGTCAAGTTGTATGATGTCTTCCAGGAAGAAAAGTATTTCTTCCTTGTGACGGAATACATGCCAGGTGGAGAATTGTTCGAGAGGATTGTTAAGAAGAACTTTTACTCTGAGAGAGAAGCGAGAGATCTAGTGAAAGTGCTGCTGGAGACCATTGCGTTCTGTCATGACGCGGATGTCGTCCATCGGGACTTGAAACCCGAGAACTTGCTGCTCTCTAGTGCAGATGATGATGCTGACATCAAGTTGGCAGACTTTGGGTTCGCCAAGAAGGCGGCTATTCAGAACGGAGATGCAGGATTGTCCACGGCGTGTGGCACACCAGGCTACGTTGCGCCTGAGATCTTGATGTCCAAGCCATATGGCAAGGAAGTAGACATCTGGAGCATTGGTGTCATCACTTACATCTTGTTATGTGGATACCCACCGTTCCACCACGATAACCAGGGTGTGCTCTTCAGACTGATCAAGGCCGGACGCTACGAGTTTGACTCGCCCTACTGGGACGACGTGTCAGCGGAGGCCAAGGACCTCATCAGCAAGATGCTAATCTTGACGCCTGAGGAACGTTGGTCGGCTCGTCAACTGCTGGAACACCCTTGGATCGCTGGTGACGCTGTCAAGGACGTGCAGCTTACCACTGCGCTACAGGAGCTGCGTAAATTCAACGCCCGTCGGAAATTCCGTGCTGCTGTGAGCACTGTGAAAGCCACGATTTCGCTCACGAAGGCACTGACACTGGGCGGCAGCCCGCGCAGTGACAAGGCAAGCGGTGACGAAGGAGAGAAGGAAACGCAGAGTGCCCCTGCGGTCGTGAATGCCTCAGCTGTGCCACCCCCGGCACCCACAGCTTCTCAGTAGATAGGATCAAGCGGTCGCTTTGCATGTTTCGAAGCACAGAGCAGGCAACAGCTATGCTATGTGTAGTATTGCTGTATGATGCGCTAGAGCTGTGTGCTGTCCTCACATGTGGAGCAGGTCGAATACATACTACTTCAAGACTTGAAGACACAGTCCGGACTGCTTGACGCAGTAAAAAGAGATGCAAAATGAGAATGATGTTGTGTCAATGGATGATGCCTTGAGGCATGATGTACGTCCTGGTGCGTTTCACGGTGGATGAACAATGCAGGTAGCTGGAAATAGGTTGAAGACGAGGGAGATAAGGACATCATGCACGAGGTTTGCAGTTGGGCGAAGATTTCAAGCGGATAGGTTCGTTCGCTACTCTTTGCATTCGTTTGACGTTGACATTGTGCGATTTTCCTGCTTTCTGCCAGGTGACCGAGCTACTAGTCATCCAAGTCAAGGTAGTCGACCACCATGAAGGCTCTGTTTTCGGCAATCAAATCGCCCAAGAGGAAGAGCTATCGGTTGCACAAGACACCCGCAGCAACTCCAACTGGGAACTCCACTAAAAAGTCTAGCGGCTCAGAAAAATCCTCGAGCATCATTGTCGCTGGCATGGACATCACTACATGGCGAATTGTCGAGGTCAGCGTTCCTGCTGGTCCCTTGGGAATTTTACTCGATGGAAGTTACACTGAAGCAGCTATCCTCGAAGATTTCGCCCCAGTGACGCGTGAGGGCGCTCCAGGTGCTGTTGAAGCATGTGGGAATGTCCCCCATGGAAGTGTATTGGTCGGTATGGACAAACTCGACTTCATGATCCAACCACGCAAAACCCTTGAGGAAATTGGTGTCATTCTGCGAGATGCTGCTCACCTCGATCGCCAACTCCGTTTTCGAGTCCCGCCTCAAAGCTATGAGAAGGCTAACTCAGAAGCTCAGAACCCGCAAGATGACGTTAAGTCGAAGCTTATCCTTGGTCCTACAAGTAGCTCAACGAGCTTTGTGGAGAACAATGAAGGTGCCGAACCTGAAACCATCCCAGATCCACTTCAACCAATTGAACAAACTTCAGCGCTGGAGTCTCCGTTGAAATCAACTGGTAGGTCAGCTTCATTTGTACAAGTTACGGGTATGGAAGACCGCCCCGATGACTCTGACAAGCGCCCTTTTGTTCCAAGCGCGTCCGACAAAGTTGTGACTGTCGAAGTTCCTCCAGGATCCCTTGGTTTGAACCTTGATGGCACCGTCGCGAGTCGTGCCGTGGTATTGGGTTTCGTACCTCTACCTGATGGGTCTCGCGGTGTAATTGAGAGAAGTGGTGTATGCTCGGGCGCCGAAATCGTCGAGATTAACGGTGAAGATGTATCGCACGAGCCATTAGCAGGCATTCGAGAGCGACTTGGCCGTCTGGGTGATGAACCTCGACACCTGAGCTTTCGCCTACCTCCCCCCATCAAGTTGACGATTCAACCAGTACCAACAACTTCTACAACACCAATAGCTTCACCAGTGTCAATGTCACCAGGTCGAAGAATATCCGCCATGGCCATGAAGCGCTTGAGTATGCTTCGTCTACCTACATACTCGGAGGATATGGAAATGCGTCGATTCCTTGAGCTGAAGTTGGTCATGAGCTATGATCGCAAAGATCTGAAGTATAAAGAGTGCTGGTTCGCAGTGCACTCCGAGTGGATGAACCGTTGGGTGGAATTTGTGGGGAAAGGAGGACCCGAACCTGGTCCGATTACCAACCACGAGCTCTTGGATCCTGGGTTTGCTCTTGGCGATGATCCTAATCGGATTGCTTTCGTTCGACCTGGACTTGAGATCACGAAGGATTTCCGATTTGTGACTCCAATGGTGTGGAGTGTTCTGGCCGCTCTTCATGGTCCTGGTGATGCTCCACCGATAGCACGATTTATCCTGGATATCTACTCGGAAGCACCCGAAGACGTCAGCGAAGTACTCCACGAAGCTAAGGTTCAAGCAACAGGTCTTGCAACCAGCCTTCGCGAAAAGTGCCAGGTCGAAAACAAGTAGAAGGTTGGAAATGACCACATTATTAACATGCAATAGCATATTATCTTAACATTCCTCCTCTCCATTTTCATTCTCAAAATTCCAGTCTGCCCAGGAGAAATGAATGTTGATACCAAAACGAAAAAGTATCATGGTTGTCTTGATGTCAAGAAGCGATTTTACTGCTGCTGCATTTTACGCAATTTACGGGAAATCATTTAATTGGTACCGAGGACTGTGCACTACGAAGCTACTGGCACGAATTGGGACAAGCTTGTTTGGGGGCAAATATGATTTATGTCTTGTCAGTGGTATTTTCCGAAGAAGTCAGATTTCGTTCAAGTCGTGCTCGCAATCCATGACTTAATCCCCTTGTAGCTGAACTCGAAATTACATCACCACCGCTACTTGATGAAGACTTGTGCAGCTTCCAGTCGAAGTTACGTGTATTGACGTTCGCTGCTGCAGGTTGCAACTCGATACCTCCTCCCATCAGTGAGTTCCCAATCGTGAATGCTGGAGGGCCACTGGGAGGCGGGCCCAAATCCATGGAACCACCGCTGCTGCTTTCCGTCTCGTGAGTAGTGGTTGGGGAAGACGAACTAGTGCCCTGTTCAGGTGCTGCCCTGTCAGGCATCGTATTCGTGCAGTTGGTCGTCTCACCATCCTCACTAGTTACACTTGTCAATGACACCAATCGGTCGAGGCTAACGTGTGTCTTCGGCGGAGATGACAACGTGGTGTTCAGGTCTTTAGCAGTCTCGTTCGCCTGGCTGATCAGTCTAGTCAATGAGCCGAGTCGGTCAAAAGTGGGGTGCGACTTTGGTAAATTCAACACGGAAATTCCCCCTCCAGTGAGTGAGTTTGATAGCAGAAACGAAGGTGGGGCGTCCGGCGGTGGTCCAAGTGCGGCAATTGCATCCTTGGTGCTACTATCATCGTTTGGAGAAGAGCTTGAAGACTCAATGATTTTGTCTTCTTCAGGAGAGGGTTTTGGGGAGATCAATCGCTGAATCCCACCTCCCACAAGTGAATTCTGGAAAGTAAATGCTGGAGGAAGCTCAGGTGGTGCGTCCAAACTTGCTGATGTCGAAGCTTTCTCGTTGTGGGATTCTGACGGTTCTAGTCGGTAATACCGAGCATTGCTGTTGGGGCTGCCAATCTCACGTTTGCCGCTAAACTCATCAGTTTTTCCATTTGTTGATGTCGTTCGTCGAGCGTGATCAATTGCTGTCTGCAGTGCAGCGAGCGGATCGAACCTGTACGTTTCCATTCCTGTAGAAGCGGTCGTCGTCGTAGCTGTAGCTGCAGACACAGTAGCAGAAGTCGATTTATCAGTAGATCCTGTCGTCGATTGCTGTGCATGATTTGCTGTCGAGAGCTCATCCAGTGCTGAGCGATACGACGCTGATGACGACGCCAGTTGGTATAACGCCGAGGACAATCCCGCAGTCTGGTCAGCCAGTAATCCTGCCGACGACGTTGTTCCTGTGAATTTCGTTTCTCCTAACGGGAAGCTCGGCTTCAGTGCAGTCGATCCCGACGGGAAGTACGGTCTCAACAGTTCTCCAAGCGTCCCCAATCCGTCACTATCATTACGAACAAACAGCGGGTTCGCTCTCGGTGGAACCTCCACGTCTCCTCCACTAGTACTCGAATCCAGTCTCACATCCGACAGTTGTGCCACAAAACTTGACGTCGTCGACGACGTCGACGCAGCTCCTGAAACCTCAGTAGATGTACTCGACTGCACAGCTGTAGACGACGTGGACTGAGTTATCGACTCGTCCGTTGAGCTGTGGCTGCCGCCTCTCTTAATGGGCTGGCGGAACTGCTCCTCATAGAAAATGGGTACATGTTTTCTATTGGGACGAGGTTTCGGCGGCGAATTGGCCTCTGGTGGAGGCTGTTTAGCAGTTCGTCGAGTCCTCGTCTTGGGCGTTAAACTGGAGTCTGTGGAGGACGTCAGCGGGTCCACAGGCCGCTGGTCTCGTCGTAGGATCTTCACCTTGAGCGTGCCACTCTCTGCTTTGGCTGTGAAGGCGTTCTCCTTGAGTTTTCGCTTGGTGCCGCCTGATAAGAGGAACAGTTAGAGGATAATTTGATTCTACAATGCGTCAGGCAGCCAATTTGCATGGGGAATATGCGAAATTGATATGAAAAGAGAGAGGAGACGCTGGAGAAGAAGACGAAGGCTGTATGTGGTATAATGTGCACTGGATGATGCAGAACGAGCGACGTACCGACATTGGAAGTCTCCATATCGCACAAGGTGAAATTAAGTACAATCATTCAGAGCGTGATACATGCCTTATGTAGATGACACTAAATTACTTCTTAATGTTACACATTAAAGATACTTCATCTAGTTCCTTCTGGAACAAAAAATATAAACTTTACAGTCCGCGACACCATCGATCGGTCCAAGTTTCAGTGTGCTCCAGTGTCATCGTTAGACTCGTCTAAAAATATGGATCAAACGAAGCAGTCACTTCCCATATAGCGTCGACTTAGTTTTCAATCTCATGGTTGGTACCACTATTGGTGTGACGGGGTCACACGAGCACCTTGCTTGAGGAAGCGTGCTATCAGGAGTATATAAACTCCTAGTGAACGACAGTTCACAAGTCCTGGTCTTAGGGGACTTAATAGCTAGTTTGGAGTAAGTTTAAGACTGATTTATTTATAGTTAATTAGGTTCATTTGGCCTAATAATACAAATTACTAATTAACTATAATTTAACCTAATTATGCATATAAAAGGTAGGTTTAATGCTATTGGTTGGCCCTCAGCCACCTCAACCTACGTGGCAGTAGTGTGGTCCACACCACTCCATCAGAGTATTAAAACAAATACTCGTAGAAGTATTTCTACTTCTAAAGGCGGTACCCTTTCTGGGGTACCCCTTCATGTAACCCCGTTACATCCTCCCCCACTTAGGTTGGATTTTCACCCAATCAAAATGAGGCAAATGTGAACCCTTCACGTTTTACTCGAAGAGTCGAAATTCTTCGACGGGCCGCCGAGCTCTTGCGCTACGGCTCCCTGCTCTCACAGAGCTCCAAGCTCGCTCCACAGACGATCTCCGTCGTCATCACCGGACCACTGCGAGGACCCAAGGCCAATCCGCAGGTCCATGAGCAAGTCTCAAGTCAGTTTGACTGACGATACCCTTGTCGCCTGCCCTGGTGACGAAGGTAAGGACTAAAACACTGAGTCCAAGTCCGCGATTAACAATCCGGACACAGGCACCACAGCTGGTGGTGCCGATGACGTCCACGGCAACGTGGACGCCAAGGAGACTTTACCTCCTAAGAACTTGACATTGGCAAAGGGCAAACGACGTGCCCAGGTTACCAACACGACTAATCATGCCAATGAGGCCAGCGCCAGGAAGCGCAGCGCCTCTCAGTCGCTTCATATAAGCGACCAGGATCTTGATGAGGCCTATAACGAAGTGCCTCTTGAGGTTGCGAACAACCTCGATGAGCAGCAAGAAGAACTACTTGCTGCTCGACTGGCTAGACAGCCAGTCCATCGTGAGCGTACTCACACTGAGCGTTGGGTTCTTACCCACGCTCCAGGGATTCCCCCATGAGGGCCATGGATCTTTGCTGTTCCATGAGCAGCTCATGGGCCCACGTCCATTTGGCAGGAGGTCATACCTCCATGGGCGCGTACGAGCGCCACCTGATTAAGGGCGTGTCTCTATTCATCGAGAACTAGAGTCCGCCAGGAGCGTGCTTCTTGCACCGCACCAAATTCCCTTAAAGGAATTTACTAGACTTCGGAAGAAGTCTGAGACCAAGGGAGGTCTCCACCCCGTGTGGGGATTCCCTTCGGTGCAGCCGGAGAATACCTCCTCAGTTGCAAAGGTCACTGGGTCCCTCACAAGGGTTGCCCAGTCTAGGAACTCCAAGCTGAAGCTAAGCTGGAATTCATATTGATCCAGCGGGACCTTCGGGTCCTGGTCCTGCAGAGTCTTTTCTGCAGGACGAAGTGCACCAAACCCCTGATCGAATATATGCGATCAAGATTGCACTTGACATTGGGCTTGGCGGTCTAGCCGCCGCCCAGTTTGGCAAACCAACTGCCCTGATGTCCTACGTCAGGATGTGGACGCTCTCGGTCGCGAGACTCGGGAGCTCCACGGGCGGGTTAACCGCCGAGTCCCAGCTTCCGCCTTAATGGGACTCCGTCGGAGCCTTGATGCTCTTGCCAGTGAGGCGCACGGTCACATGCCCTCTTATGAGCCGCAGTGGTATTCTTCCCACTCGGCTTATGGGTATAGCTCTTGACGGAGCTCATACCGTGCGGCCCCAGCGTACTCTTTTGTGAGCCGCATGGGTGCCAGCCTGCATTCCGTTTTGCAGGCTTTGACAACTCCTGTTGGTGTTGTCCGCGAGACTCAACCTCGATTTGAAGAGGGGAGCTCGCCCACTCTTGATCTTCCTCTGCCCTCTCAGGGCGAAGATCCTACGGACCATAGTACCGTTTAAGACGCCCCACGTAAGACGTTGGGTGCGTCGCCATTGACTTCGCGAGGTCGATGGTATAGGCAGCGCCGTGCCTGCCGAGGACCCCAACGGGTCCAATGAAGCGGTGCTTCAGCTTGTTACTCCCAATGGAGCGAACCAACGTTAACGGTAGGTTCTTAGTGTTTAAAAGGACCAAGTCCCCAACCATAAACACGGATAAGTTTCCTCGACCATTCTTGTCTGAGTACTCCTCTGTCTGTTCTGGGTCGACGCCATTGCGTCTCTAACCCGGCTGATAGCATCAGCCTGTTGTCTATAAATGACGACAACTGTCTCAATAAAGACTCTGTCTCAATATCTGAGTCCTGGAAGGAAAAGGCTTTCCGAGCCTCTCCCCCACTTACGATGGAGGCCACGGTGCCTCCCCGCAAGGTTAGCGGCACCTGAGGGTGTCGTAACCCATTCAGATAGAACGGGGTAAACCCCGTTGATGCGTGTACCGCATTGTTGAGTGCAAACTCAACCATAGGAAGCTAGTCCGACCAGGACCGAGGTGCTTCCGCACAGATACTGCGCAGAGTATCTTCGAGCACGCAGTTGACGCGCTCCGTCTGACCATCCGTCTGCGGATGGTCCGCAGTTGACATCGTCAACTTAGTTCCCAACAATTGGAACAGGGTGTCCCAAAACGCACCCGTGAAACGCGGGTCTCTATCCGAGACTATGGTCTCTGGTAGACCATGATAGCGAAACACGCTATCTAGGAACAGCTGTGCAGCTTGTTTCCCGGTGACCTTGTCACGTACCGGAGCAAGATGCACCATCTTGCTCAAACGGCAGACAAACACCAAAAATGCCGGTGTTGCCCTTGTCATCGGCCGGCAGGCCAAAGACGAAGTCGAGACTCATCGACTTCCAGCAATCTGCTGGTACAGGTAGGCTCTGCAGTGGAGCCGAGGCGTGGCCCGAAGGCTTCACCCTCTGACATGTTTCACATGTCTTGACATAGTGTGCCACCCACTTATACATGCGGGGCCACCTAAATGTCTGAGAGACCATTTGGTAGGTCTTCTCTCGGCCAAGGAGGCCACTCATCTGTGCATCATGCACCTCCAGAAGTATGTCATACTTCAGATCCTCGTCGTTTGGAACGACAACCCGAGGAGGATCTCTAGGGTCTACTCTGTAGTGGAGTAACCCATCGGCCAGCTCATAGCGATGGAGCTGCGCCCGCTGTCGAGGCGAAAGCCTGTCGACTTTGGCGTCCTTGCCATCGGACAAGAACTGCACCAAAGGTGTGTAGTTCTCGTCCTCCTGATACGCTAAGCGTATCCGATCATATAGATCTGTCGTGACCCGACTGACATGAGCTAGCTTATAGCCGGGTCGACGCGACAATGCATCGGCAAGCACGTTGAGCTTGCCCGGCTTGTATTCAACGCGGAAGTTGTATTCCGTGAAGAATGACAGCCACCTCGCCATCCGCTGCGACAGATGCGGCGAGTTGGTGGCAGTCCGCAAGGACGCGTGATCAGTATAGATCACAAAGGGCCTCGTGCCCAAGAGATGAACTCTAAACTTGACAAGAGCGTACTTCATTGCAAGTAGCTCTTTGTCATGAACGGGGTAGTTCCGTTCGGCAGCCTTCAGCTGCCTGGACTGGAAGGAGATGACACGTTCGCGTCCTTCATCGTCCTTCTGCCACAGTGCACAGCCTATTGCATAGTCCGAAGCGCCACAAACGACGCTAAATGACTTGTTTTCGTCCGGCAAGGCCAGGACTGGCGCTTGCTGTAAGCTCGCCTTGATGCTGTCGAAAGCATCCTGGTGCTGTCGCTCCCAGACCCAGTCGGCATCTTTCTTTAAGAGATCCGACAAGGGTCGAGCTAGTTCAGCGTACCCTGCGCTGTACTTGTGAAGATAGTTGGCTAGGCCCAACCACTTCCGGAGGTCCTTCTGCGACCTCGGGGTCGGCCAAGCCGCTATGGCCTTGACCTTCCCTGGGTCAGCGCGTACGCCGACCCTGCTGACAAAGCAGCCGAGGACTTTTATCTCCTCAGCTACAAAGACGCACTTGTCGATGTTGGCATATAGCTTGTTAGCTCTCATGACTTCAAACACTCGACGGAGGTGCTTCAAATGCGCCTCCATAGCCGTCTGGCCACCTTCGGCACGGCTATGGACGAATATATCGTCGAAGTACGTCTGGGCGAACGTACACAATGGTCTAAACAATTGTGTGACCAAGCGATTGAACGTCGCTGGGGCATTCGATAGCCCCTGTGGCATCACTTGCCACTCCCAGAGCATCCCACTCGGGGTGCTCACTGCGGTGAGAGGAATGTCACTCGCCCGCATCAGGATCTGGTAGTATCCGTCTACCAGATCCAGGGCGCTGTACAGCGTACAACCCGACATGTTGTTCAACAAGTCATCCTTGCAGGAATCGGCGTCTGTGCCGGTACCGTCGCATTGTTCAGCTTGTTGTCAGCATGAACCAGACGCCACTTCCCGTTCGGTTTACGAACGCAGAAGGTCCGCGTCGAGTGCGGGGACTTCGACTCCCGCACCATGCCCGACTTCGCCTTCTCGGCGAAGAAGGCATCTATGACCTCGCACTGCTCGCGAGGTAGAGGCCACTGCCTCGTGACACAGTACTTAGTGCCAGGCACGAGATCAATCTCGTGCCGTACTCCCCGATCCGGCGGGAGTTGGGATGGTGGGTGCTTCGACACCACATCCGAGTACTCTTTCACAAGAGGATACACCGGATCCTCCGGGTTCTTGAGGATCTCAGAACCCAAGCGCGTTACACGCTGCTTCGCGAACCCCTCCAGGACGTCCTCGTCCATTACGGAGGAAGAGTTCAAATCTTTAGGAGAGGTCTCCGGCTTCAGGAGCACCATCTCCGCGATCCCTCCGGCCTTCAACTCGGCCAGGAAGTCCTTCATGGACAATTCCTCGAGGTTCAGCAGTGCTGACACCTCTGGCAGTGCTTCCAGATGGACGACACCTGCCTTCACTGAACGACCGGGCACACCGTCGAAGACATGACATTGCTCTTCGACCGGCCGTGCCGGTGGAGTCTCAGACTCCGAGTGTGGTACTTGGTTATCCACACGGGAGGTGCTCAATGACACCTCCGCCCTCGTACTGGTCTTCTTTACCCCGCGTGGAACTTCGTTACACACGCTAGAGGCGCGCGTAGCGCTCTCATCCTTCTTGGTCTCTTCGACCTCGTGTGGAACTATGTTACCCACACCGGAGGCGCCCTCAGCGTCCTCCCCAGCAGCCTCAGCTGCTTGCGGACCTATGTTACCCGCCTGTGGACCTATGTTATCCGCCTGTGGACCTATGTTACCCACTTGTGGACCTATGTTACCCACACAGGAGACGCCTCTAACGCTCTCCTCAGCAGCCTCTGCTGCTTGCGGACCTAAGTTACCCGCCTGGTCAACGCCGTCCGGTACTGCCACAATCGAAGCCCGTACGGCGCGACGACTCTCAGCGTTGGTGCTTGCCGTCGTGGCAATCCCACACGCTTGGCAATGAGCCTTGGTCTCACGACCGGTTGCGAGGTTCATCGCAACATCTTCACTGGAGTCAGTGACTCCCAGTACTTCTTCGGGCGCATAAGCGCCTTGGCGACCATCTCTGGCGCCCCAGTCCCGGACAGAGGTGGGAACATTACTCACCAAAGCTCTGTCGGAGACCGCGGGCCGGCTAGCCCAATAGCTTTGCCGCGCCAGTCGATCCAGGGCTCGTGCTTTCCGAGCCACGGCATGCCCAGGATCAAGTCGTACTTGTCCATGTCGAGGACAAGGAACGACTCCGTGCTGTCAAAGTCTTCAAACTTTACAGCCAGGTCCATACGGACCCCAGGTACGTTGACCACCATACCACCGGCCAGTCTCACCGAGACCTGGCCCCTGCCTTTGCTTTCTCGCAAAGCATCGGCATACTTGTCGCCATTCCGCGCGACCGTCTGGCGTCGAGCAAAGTTCGTCGACGCCCCAGAGTCAATCAGGACTCTAAAGGGGTCTCCGTATCCCCGTACAGTCGCGTGTACCACGAGCAGTCCGCCGCTGCTCTTTCTCGTCTCGAGAGCACCCAGGCTCTCAGGGGCTAAGCCTCCATGGCGTGCGCCGTCCGCACTCCTACCATGGGGACTTAGATCTTCCCCAGTAGGGCGCCCCGCCCTTACTGATGACCCCAGTTTCCCTTGCTCTTGGGTCGTGGCGTCTGCCACGGGCCCCTCGAGCCCCTAGGTTTGAAAGGAACTTCCTTTGCCCTCCCGCAGGGCAGGCACGTTGCATGTACCCGAGCTTCCCACATCCGTAGCGACGGATGGAGCTCTGTACGGCCGTACCCAGTTCCATGGGTACCGGCCCGGTGCTAGCTCCAGCTGTTGGAGCTCCTTGCACTGCGTCTGTTGACGCATAATGGCCTTGTCACACCGACGTAGGAGTACGAGCCTGTCGATGGCTGTACTCCTCTTGGAGGGCGATCTTGATCGCCTCCTCCATAGTGTTCGAATGCACGCGGAACAACTGTGTGCGGGATGGGCCCACCTTCAGGCCATCCTGTCACCTTGATGTGTTCAGGTTGGGGTTCTCTACCAGAGATGCAGCGAGCACTCGCATCTCTTGGATGTACTCATGCAGCTCACGCTTCCCTTGTTTACAGGCAAGGAAGCGCGAGCGCTGGCGATACTCATAGTTCGCCGGAAGGAAGGCGGCTCTAAGCTATTGGCACAGCTGAGCCCAGGTTGTGAAACAACCCGGCGTTGTCGCTTCGCGCGTGTACGCCCAGGTCTTCGCCCGACCTCCCAGGTTGGACAGGGCAAAAGCGACCCGAAGTCGCTCGGTCGAGATGAGAGCCGCGTCCATCGCGAGCTCGACCTCTCTGACCCAGAAGTGGAGGTTCTCTCCCTCCTTTCCCTCATAAGGGTTAACCTTAAGCCTCAACAGCTTAGTTTGGGCTGGCTTCATTTCAGCCACGGGGACCTGCAGCCCTTCCACGTGAGCGATAAGCCCTCGCTCATACGTATCGAACGCCTCCATGCGTTCGACCTGCTCGGCCGGCGTAGCAGCCGCAAAGCTTCGGAGGACATCTCCAAAGATGCCCGCCATGTCCGTCACCGACTCAAACCGAACATCGGTCAAATGAGGGAATTCCCCTCGATCCATCTTGGCTCACCGGTTGAGCCCACAGAGATTTCAGGTAGTCAATCTGCCCATGTAGACATGGATTGACTACAAATGCTACCAAGTGTGACGGGATCACACGAGCACCTTATTTGAGGAAGCGTGCTATCAACGGTGTACAAACTCTAAACGAACGGCAGTTCACAAGTCCTGGTCTTAGGCGACTTAATAGCTAGTTTAGAGTTGATTTCAGCCGGATTTATTTGAATAGTTAATACATGTATGTAATTTGGCCTGTAATACAAATTAATTGGTTTTACTATACTTCCTATATAAAGTGCAGGTCAAACATCATTGGTTGGCTCTCAGTCACCCAACCAACGTGGTAGTGGTGTGGGACACACCACTAGTGACACATTATCCCAAAGTAGATACTATGAAGTATGCCTACTTCAGAAGGAGTACTCGATCTGGGGTACTCCTACATGTAACCCCGTTACAATAAAGATAGAGGACAATCGTATGTGAGGTCAATACACCTTTGAGAAGTACGACGACCAGACTGATGAACACTCGTGCGCTATTCGAGTTACGAATGAAGATTTGATTTCACGTATCGGATACCGACGCTGTAGTTCAACTAAAGCACGCAGCTTTCGACAGGAAGGTGTCGAACACAAAGTCTATTTCACTAGTAAAGCTGGTCGAGTGGCCGTAAACAGTAGATATCCAGCGAAAATGAAAGCGTGGCCGTTCACTACGCCAAGCGGTTGTGGAGCCACTTCCAGCGAGCAGAAGACTCCAGTTTAGGTGGTCAGACGATGTAGCAATGGTGTGGTGGTTGTTGGCTCGACGACAGACGAGGAGATAAATCGTCGCAGGAGGAAGAGGTCACACTTACTGGTGAGTGGTGATCAGATGATTGGCTCTGCTTGCCTTCAGTTCTATTGAAATCACTTGAACAAGTGGTTCAGCGAGACTGCAATTGGTCTCGTCTGCATATCTGCTGTATGAGTTGTCTATTAGACACTCTCTGTTAGTTATGGACAAATTTGCGTTCAGACATCCAGCACACACAAATCACTGGAGGCAACAGGGATTCTACAGCCAGTGGCAGTTTTCAAGTCGCCACTCACGAAGGACATGGAGGTAGGAAACGGAGTGATAGTTGGACACTTGGAGAGCCTTAATATTTTCTATTTCTTTTTGCTAGGCGCGTTCTCAACTCCTTGCAGTCGTAGTCCGTGTGGCTGAGAGACGTAAGCAGTGGTTAACGGAACAAGGGGTCTCAGTGGACTCGGTACGTGTCCTATGTGCGAAATGAATGGCAAATACTGACGTCCACTGTCCACGAGTAGCTACCAATCGAAAAGGGAGTGCAAGCTACTCTAGAGTATCTCGAGGAGCAGCAAATTACAAGTGTTACGGTGAGTACTTCGTGGGTAGTAGGGTAATGTCCGTGCTGATGGGTGGCAAATGATGCAGGAGGAAGGGTTGAAGGCAGTGTGGCATGAGTCTGAGCAAGAAGCAGTGGATGAAATTGTAGCCTTGATTCATCAAGGAATTGATGTCAACTCACCGGACGAGGTACGGCATTGGGATCGACTCTTGGTGCTTGCAGAATATCTCATGGTTTGTTGCTGTTTTGCTCCAGGGTGCCGCACTTTGTCATGCTGCAAAACATGACCTCATCAATGTGGTCTCGTTGTTATTAGAACGAACTGCAGACGTAACTTCTCATGACGAGGTACATTTTGTTAGCATCTACTAGCAGTCATAGTAATTGTGAAGCTCGTCTGAGTATGTTCTTCCTGTGGTGTTGGTTGTGTTTGTTTAGGATGGCAATACCGCTCTTCATGCAGCTGCATTCTATGGCTACAAGGATGTGGTCTCGTTGTTATTGGAACATGGCGCTGATGTAGCTGCTACAGCAAAGGTGAGTTTTTATAGTTTCAGCTGATACGGAGGATTGATGTTGTGAAGTTCGTTTGGATGTCTGACTCGTTGTGGTGGCTTTTTTCTTGTGATATTGGTTCTGATTTGTTTTAGGGTGGCATGACCGCTCTTCATGTAGCTGCTGTAGGAGGCAAAACGGAGGTGGTCGCGTTGTTATTGGAAAATGGCGCTGATGTAGCTGCTAGAACGGAGGTGAGTTTTTGTAGTTTCAGCTGATACGGAGGATTGATGTTGTGAAGTTCGTTTGGATGTCTGACTTGTTGTGGTGGCTTTGTTCTTGTGGTGTTGGTTGTGGTTTGTTTTAGGATGGCAAGACCGCTCTTCATGCAGCTGCATTATATGGCTACAAGGATGTGGTCTCGTTGTTATTGGAAAATGGCGCTGATGTAGCTGCTAGAACGGAGGTAAGTTTTTGTAGTTGCAGCTGATACGGAGGATTGATGTTGTGAAGTTCGTTTGGATGTCTGACTTGTTGTGGTGGCTTTGTTCTTGTGGTGTTTGTTGTGGTTTGTTTTAGGATGGCATGACCGTTTTTCATTATACTGCACGCTATGGCTACAAGGATGTGGTCTCGTTGTTATTGGAAAGTGGCGCTGATGTAGCTGCTACAGCAAAGGTGAGTTTTTGTAGTTTCAGCTGATACGGAGGATTGATGTTGTGAAGTTCGTTTGGATGTCTGACTTGTTGTGGTGGCTTTTTTCTTGTGATATTGGTTGTGGTTTGTTTTAGGATGGCATGACCGCTCTTCATGCAGCTGCTGTAGGAGGGAAAACGGAGGTGGTCGCGTTGTTATTGGAAAATGGCGCTGATGTAGCTGCTAGAACGGAGGTAAGTTTTTGTAGTTTCAGCTGATACGGAGGATTGATGTTGTGAAGTTCGTTTGGATGTCTGACTTGTTGTGGTGGCTTTGTTCTTGTGGTGTTGGTTGTGATTTGTTTTAGGATGGCAAGACCGCTCTTCATGCAGCTGCTGAAGAAGGCAAAACGGAGGTGGTCTCGTTGTTATTGGAAAATGGCGCTGATGTAGCTGCTAGAACGGAGGTGAGTTTTTATAGTTTCAGCTGATACGGAGGATTGATGTTGTGAAGTTCGTTTGGATGTCTGACTTGTTGTGGTGGCTTTGTTCTTGTGGTGTTGGTTGTGGTATGTTTTAGGATGGCATGACCGCTCTTCATGCAGCTGCATTCTATGGCTACAAGGATGTGGTCTCGTTGTTATTGGAAAATGGCGCTGATGTAGCTGCTAGAACGGATGTAAGTTTTTGTAGTTTCAGCTGATACGGAGGATTGATGTTGTGAAGTTCGTTTGGATGTCTGACTTGTTGTGGTGGCTTTGTTCTTGTGGTGTTGGTTGTGATTTGTTTTAGGATGGCAAGACCGTTCTTCATGCAGCTGCTGAAGAAGGCAAAACGGAGGTGGTCTCGTTGTTATTGGAAAATGGCGCTGATGTAGCAGCTAGAACGGAGGTAAGTTTTTGTAGTTTCAGCTGATACGGAGGATTGATGTTGTGAAGTTCGTTTGGATGTCTGACTTGTTGTGGTGGCTTTGTTCTTGTGGTGTTGGTTGTGATTTGTTTTAGGATGGCAAGACCGCTCTTCATGCAGCTGCTGAAGAAGGCAAAACGGAGGTGGTCTCGTTGTTATTGGAAAATGGCGCTGATGTAGCTGCTACAGCAAAGGTGAGTTTTTATAGTTTCAGCTGATACGGAGGATTGATGTTGTGAAGTTCGTTTGGATGTCTGACTTGTTGTGGTGGCTTTGTTCTTGTGGTGTTGGTTGTGGTTTGTTTTAGGATGGCAAGACCGCTCTTCATGCAGCTGCATTATATGGCTACAAGGATGTGGTCTCGTTGTTATTGGAAAATGGCGCTGATGTAGCTGCTAGAACGGAGGTAAGTTTTTGTAGTTGCAGCTGATACGGAGGATTGATGTTGTGAAGTTCGTTTGGATGTCTGACTTGTTGTGGTGGCTTTGTTCTTGTGGTGTTGGTTGTGATTTGTTTTAGGATGGCAAGACCGCTCTTCATGCAGCTGCTGAAGAAGGCAAAACGGAGGTGGTCTCGTTGTTATTGGAAAATGGCGCTGATGTAGCTGCTAGAACGGAGGTAAGTTTTTGTAGTTGCAGCTGATACGGAGGATTGATGTTGTGAAGTTCGTTTGGATGTCTGACTTGTTGTGGTGCCTTTGTTCTTGTGGTGTTGGTTGTGATTTGTTTTAGGATGGCAAGACCGCTCTTCATGCAGCTGCTGAAGAAGGCAAAACGGAGGTGGTCTCGTTGTTATTGGAACATGGCCCTGATGTAGCTGCTTCTGACAATGTACGTTCTGCTAAGACCAACGAACAGTAGCGGTATCTGTTTCTTAGTTCACGTTTGTGTGCGTTGGGGTATATACACGCAGGATGGTTTGACTGTACTACATCATGGAGTAAAACGTGGCAGCACCGAAATGGCCAAGCTGCTATTGGACGGAGGTGCCGATGCTCATGCACTTACTAAGGTCTGTCAGTCCAGTCCGAATGCCAACGACACATCTGACGCTTTCGTTGATTGCCATTGCTGTTTTATGCACAGGAGGGCCACAGTGCACTCGGTCACATGATTCTAGTGAAGGAATACAATCCAGACGACGACTATCTTGCTGTGATTCGCCTGTTGTGCTCGCAAAAGCAAAAACTTAAGTTGCCATCACCGATTCAGAAACCACCCCTGGAAAAACATCAGTTGGGAATGCTAGCATGTGCCCAATATTGGCAAGATCGTCACGAAAAGAATCAGAAGCTGTTGGAAGTCCCCTCGGAAGTCGTTAAGAATGGAGAAGACGCCGTCAAGTCGTATCTGGCTGAACTGGAGAAAACGGATGCAAGTAAATTAGTTCATCGACGGAAAATTTGTGTCGTTGGTCCCAGCACTTGGGGGAAAACCAGCCTCGTTAGATCGATGGCTGAAGGAGTGCCAGTTGACATCTCTCTCGCTGATCGAACGACTGGCATCGACTTGTTTTCTCTGGAATTTAGAGAAGAGGGAGATGGAAACGAGGAGACAGTGACACACCACGATGTTACGTTTTGGGACTTCGCTGGTCAGGAAGTCTACCATGTGGCGCATGCAGTATTCTTCTCCAAGCGTACACTTTATCTTGTATGCATTGATCTTCATGCATATGATGAAATGTTCAAACAAACCAGTACGAAATCGACGGTAGAACGTAATGTATCCAGGCAGCGGTTCTTTGAGGATCATATTCTTCGCTGGATGATATTGGTCTTGTTTCGTCAACCAGATGCCCAGTTCAAGCTAATTGGGACGAAACACGATAAAATATCTGACTCAGCTCGAATTGAAGCTGTCAATGACATCAAAGATTGTCTGAACGCATTCCTGGATGATCGTGATGGTATCGTGAAGATAACAGGAGATATGGAGAAGGTTCTTAAGCATGAGTTCAACCAGGAAATATTAACAGCAAGCGTGACTAGTGTGGAGTCCATCCAAAACGTGAAAGAAGCCATTAAGGGTGCTGTCATTAACAACCGTGGTCTCAGCTTTCCAATGCCAGAAGCGCATTCTAAAGTCCTCCAATACATCCATCAGCAACGATCTGCTGCTCGCATTGCACAGCAGGATCGAATGGACCAAGTGATCGTATCAGTCAATGAGCTGTGCGGAGCCTTAATGAAAATCGATGGTCTTCAACATACAGACTGTCGGGGGATTTTACGGGTTCTACGTGAACTTGGAGATGTTTTGTGGTATGAAACGAACGAGTTCAAAGACTGGATAATTCTCGATCCTACCGTCATGCTCGATCTCGTCCGCGAGGTCGTTAACCACAAATATGAAGTCGAAAAGGAGAAAAGATACAAAACGCTTTGGGCTGACGGTACGCTACCTCACTCGTTGTTGGTGACATTTTCGTCGTGGAAACGCTTGGATAGTATGGGTAAAAATGGTGAGCTGGTGCATCTATTCAAGCGTTTACTTCATCACTTGAATTTGGTGTATCCAGTAAACGATATGGAGAGAATTGACAAGGCAGATATTATCGTGCCAATGTACTGGAAGGCGCGAGAAAAAGCTAAACAGGCTCTCAAACCATTGACAAAGCAAAACACGATTCTGGAACAGAATTTTGGTGGTCGTTCGTATATCGCAAAGTGGCGGTACTCGTTGCCCATTGCCATTTCAGAGGCAGTGTTCGTGAATTTTGTGGTAAAGTGTTATCGCCCTTACGTCCATCGCGAAGTTCGAGAAACGCATTTTGAGAGTAGTGTTCACGGTGAGTTTCACGCCGCTATCTATCTTAGCGCAAATGGAAAGGAGAAGTACGACGATATCACGATAGAAGTTGCGGCAAGCACGAAGAAGTTGGCATGGGCGGAAATGATGTACTTTGTCATTGATATGGAGAGTATCCTGAAAAACGATTACCCTGGGTTAACTGAGCGTACGAAACTCCAGCGGTTTTTTGTTGATGATCAAGGAAACGACCGCGACTTGAACCTTTTGCTAAAATATTCTGTGGACGAGGCTCGACTACGGCAAACAAAGGCGCCATGGTTGCCACCTGACTTCGACTGGTTCATTCAGAAAGCGTGGGAAAAGCCAGATGTGTTTGACAAGTACCGAATGCTTCATCGAGTGGAAGTGTTAAAAAAGCTAGTCGTCACCAAAGATGAGCGCCGTTTACCTGCGCTATGGTCATTAGCGTATCCTAAAAAAGGGAAACATGTTGAGATACGCGTTCATAGTGATTTCTCGGGCAAGTGCTGGCATGACCCCTTGAAGATCCAGATTACAGACAACTTCTTGACGAACCATTCCCAATATTTCCAGGTAATTTTTCTCTGCCTTCGTCAAGGAGGCTAATACTAACTCTTGATGCCGTACAGGTGGGTATTTCTGTGCTCTCGATTGTATCTGGTGCTATTCCTATCCCTCTGGCAAGTGATGCGGTCGTCCAAATTCTAGCTGGTACGGCTGCTTGGTCACGTTGAAGGCTAAATATCTTCTAACACCTAGTATGTTGCACCAGAATCGAAAGTGGCCCTAGATCAAGCGACTACGGTCAAGGCCGTTCTTGACCGAGCTCATTTAGGTCCAGGCGAAGAGAAGTCATCAAACGAGTTGGGTATGGGACTGGCAGAACGAGAGGAGTTTCTACTGGCGTTGTTAGCGGAACATAGCCAACCGCTAAACAAGCGAACAATCGGAGATGCCTGCAAGTTGCGTCGTGTTGCCACTGAAGATGGCCAATATCTCTGGGTAAACCTAGAAGAGCTGCACCAACTGAAGAAGAATGTCGAGTGTCAACCTGAACCCTGTGCCCCGATCAATCCCAAGACAATATCACTTCGTATCACTGGGGTGACGGGATCTTGGGATGCGAAGATCTTCACGAAAATGTACTGCGAATGGAAGCTTTCGGATGTAATGAAGAACTCAGAAGTCATCAATGATAGTGTCATCGAGAAAGCAGCGAGTACGAGTACTGATGCAACGTGGGGATCGAATGTTAAGATTCTGGACGTGGACCCCATCAAGTTCCGCAATTGTACACTAGAGGTTTGGGTGAAGCAGACGCGTCGCCTGACTGGCTGCTTCAGGTCCGTAGTCCGCTGAAATGCGTTGCCATGTAACTAACTGAATTTGTCAAATGCACGAATGACAGGGGCGACAAGGAAATCGCCAAAGGCGAGAAGCAGCTCGACATTCGTGTTGATGAAGATTGCGGCAAAACCCAAACAATTGATGTCTCGATCAAAATGGGTGAAGCTCGCACGGTGGAGTGCCAGATCAAAATCGAGTTCTGAAAGACGGCAACCAGTGTAGCGCTCAATCAATACATAATACGTTCACGCTGTTTTGTTACGAGCAGTACAGCGCAGGCGAGGCACACGAGCCCCTATATCTTAACCGACCCAATTTGCACCGAAGTCGTCCAGGGCCTTGTGCTCTTCATACGATATAGTCGATTACTCAACAAGAACCTTGACGGAGTCTTTGATGTCCGACGAGTGCAACGAGCATATACTAGTAGCAAACTGTTTACGAAAGTCTCAGGACAAGACAAAGCAAGAAGACCAAAACCAGGTAACTCCGCGCTACCTGTCAAAACCCACCGCCTAGGTTCTTACTGTTCCTGAAGACATGTCATCACACTAACATCGGGTCGTTGAGAACGCAATGCGAGGCAAGTTTTATAAGTTCCGTGATAAACGCTATGCATTTTGCCGATTGAAAACAATCTCAGCCACCGAATCGAGCAAATTTGTTGCATTTCCTGAGCCTAGAACCAAGTTTGTTTGAATTCGTGTTTTTAAGGTTCTTTAAGAGCGCTTATAGAGTGCAATTATCTCATCAAACACGTTTTCCACGACACTTGTCAAGAACTTTCGCGTAGACGCATGGGTAGTCATGATTATACTATTGATAGCTTGTATGCTAGGGATATGATTTCCATCCGTTTAACTAATTGTAATTACCTGCTTTGATATTTGAGAATTTAACTACGAGGCGATGAACCCCCGTGACTTGGTCTTCCTCAAAGTGATGTTATGCAATACTTGTTTTGTCTTGAAATGTTTCTTTCAGCTGGATGAGAAGTTCAATAACCCACCATTTCGTCTTGTAAATTTCCCTCTTGTATTGAGTTCTCTAGCAACTTTGTCATTAGAGCTCGAGTGATTTGAGACCTCTCTACGTCAAGCGTTTTGTGTGACTATTTATCGCTTTACCCTCGTTCGCTGGTTTGCACTCGAATAGCGTGCCGGACGGAGATTTGATCAGTATCATGCTGATCGTAATCGTAACATCAGCATCATGTCCACCTGGAAGTTTGCCTGTATATTGGATTCAACTTCTATGTAGTAAGAACTGCATACGACGAAGAAGAAGCTCCGATTGCTGGTAATCTCGATCTGGAATGGTGGTTGTAACGTGTTCAATTGCTGTTGGTAGTAGCATGACGCCTGCTAATTCAAAGATACGAAGGCGCACAGCCTGCCACACAAGACCCACCATTTTCCATCGGGAAGATTTGGTTCATCCTGATAGGCGTTTACCCCACAAGTGAGTGCTACCACCCAGTGATTGAGTATGTCTGCATCTGAAGCAACGAAAATGTCGGTAGTTAAGACGTTGATGTCTCCAATGTCCTGGTTGCTAAATTGGAATGAAAAGCTGTGTTGTGGATCATCATACAGCACTATTCCCTTGATATCGATCAGCTTCAGAGAAGTTATCCCAGTGTGAGTCTCAGATGCGAATTGAAGCGTGGATCCGTCTTTAGTAAGTCTTAGTGTCACTTCGTCCTCAACTTGAGAGTTCAAATCTGCCGCCGTTCGAATGCACCGGAAACGAGTTCCACGTTTGGCTTCTTGGATGCCGCTTAAATTCATTCTCTAACATCAATTGTCATCGTTAGCAGTACCATCGACTATTCTCATCGTTTTGATCGTAAAATCTCACCTGCAGTAGGTGTAGTCGTTCTGGAAGAGATTTGTCCGTGAGCTGTGGTGTTAATTCGGAGTCCGTGAGTAAGACTTCCTGAAAGAGATGGTGAGACCTACGTGGGTGGAGCGGCATTGTCATGTTGCTGTCGTCGTCTAGCTAGAATCTCTTGGTGAACGGACGCGACAGATCAGGATTGATTCATCTTTCGTGTTGAAAATGGCACTACAAGAACTATCATGTGAAGTACTACCCTTTCAGTTTGACACTGAGAAACTACAAAAGCTTCAAGAAGAACTACCCGCGGACCTACAATTTCTGCGTCTTCGACTTCGGTTTGGGCTACCCGTGCAAGTGCAAATTGGTCAAAGAATTCGCGTCATCGTCGATCTCGTCAACGAAATGGGACAACCAGTATCCAAGAATCTCTCTCCGCGATGGCATGCAGCAATTTTGCAACAAATACTTGTACGCGACGAGCGCAGACAAATTCTGAGGCTTGAGCTACAAAGTCCAGTGATTCCATCAAAGCACCACGATTGCGAGTATTTAATGACGTTTTCAGTGTTGGAATCATTTGGGTGTCCACCAGTTCTGCATAGCCATCTAGCATCTCCGTCATTGCATTACGATTTTGTACATATAATGTCAGTGCTGCTTTGACGTCCACGGGTGTGAGTTTCGCCAGCTCCTGTGGTGTGGGGAACAATCTTTCAGACTCAGGTACAATGCTCTCGTCGCTGTCAATTCTCGATTCCACTAGTTGTGCTGGTGGAACTGGGGCTTCCGATTGACCGTCAACAGAACCCTCCGAGTCTGCGTAGTCGTCTTCTGAGTCGTAATTGGGATCAAAGTCATCGATCGTGCTCCTACGTTTTCCAGCCGAGTAGAGATCTGCATGGAGCTTCTGAAAGTGACCACCAATACCATCTTGCTGGACTTGCTGCTGATGTCTATGCATTTGCATGAAGACTCCGATGTGTTTGAAGCGATCACGGAAATGAGCTGCAATAGGTGACAATGGCGAATTGCCTTGAGTTTCGGCATACATTGCTTGGTACGCCTCTCTCTCTTTGAACTTGATCAAACCAACCATTGCTGCGTCTTCTTTTGCAAAGAGCTGGAGAACTCGTTCATTCAGAGTGTTCGCGTTATGAGCCATCAAAGGTGTTTTACCTCTACCATCGGTCAAAACCTCTGGTCCACCTTGTCGGACAGTATCTCGTGCGCTGTCATTGAATTGTGTCCTTGTCGTAATTGCGTCGTTAGACCTGATCATGCGTCCTGCTCTACTGCGAGCTGTTCTTCTGGTGTTTGGTGCGGCACCAGAGGAGATCATGTCATCCCGTTGAAGGCCTTTATCTTTTGTTGTATCATTTTCTATGAGCCGTTCTTGTTCCAACATGTGCATCACATCGCGGAATTGACAGCACAGATTGTAGCCGATAGACGATGAATGACACAATGCGCAGGTCGATGAAGCATCCGAAGGATCTGGTAAAGATGCAGTGCATCGTGGCAAATTCTTCTTACTGTTGCTAGTCTCGGATGATGGCGCCTCAGTTTTATCCGGAATTGGCGTAGATGACTTCCTTCCTGTACCAACACTATCCACCGATGCGCTGTGGTGTAAAGAGTTATTTCGTCGTTCTTCCCCGTGTGTCTCCGCAGTATTAACACCACTTTCACGCCTGGTACTAAGCCCATTTGCACTCATGCTGCTGTTAGGACGACTGCCAGTTCTCCTTCTAAGGGCAGTGACATCCTCAAACCCGAGCGCCACATTCATACTCCGAGCTTTCTCACTCATATGCCGATTAATGTACTTTAATCGAGATTCCTGGCGGTCAGCACAGCGGCTTTCAGTCTGGTGGGTTGATGCCGCCACTTGAGCCCGTAGCTGTGCCGTGAATCCAGTTCCTCCACGAAGGTTTGGACCATAAACCTTTGTCTGACCAGCTCTCATACGACGCGACTGCTTCAATTGTGATTTAGCCCTTAGAAGAAGACGCTCCATCTGCTGCTGGGCTAACGAAAGTCCTGCACTTCCACTGCTCGAATCCAATAAACGCAGTTTCCAGGCCCCACGACGTTCAACAACGTATTCTCCTGGTTTAATATCCTTTCCTGCAACTGCAGGTGGTAATTGGCGTAGCACAGCCACCCCAGCATCAGAGTCAGCACCCAAGTAAAACCAATCTTGCTCGAGGTACACCTCATCGTTATTGTAGACAAAATTCTGAAGCAAAAGCAAACACATCAGAATGAACTTCAGACACGACCCAGCAGGTAAAACCTATCCAAACGTACATCTTTTTGCTTACGACGTTGGCATACAGCAGAGCGAATGATCCACTTGGCCAACATTTTAGCGCTTTTGTTTCCCAAACGGGATTGAATCTCGTCCACTTGCATGTCACCATCATCTCGACTCTAAACACAAACAATTAGTGGACATCTTTATCTAAGACGTAGCAATAATGTAGTTGGCAAACCTTTGGGAGATAAGCTGTCACGGGTATGGGATATCCCACAGCGGCAGGTGCTTGGACGTCGTTACGAATTGCGTCGTCATCCAGCAGACCAAGCGCTTTGAGCTGAGGTGCTTCTCGCACTTTAGCGCCGAGAACTCCGCCTTGTTCCCACGACACATCGCCCGGTCCAACACTAAGCTGCAGCCATACAGAATCGCCATAGCGTATTGATCCAGCACTTCTAACGTCTGCGAGATCCAGTAGAGTGAAGATAGCTCGGTCTTTATAGCCTTTGGTTTGAGGCATCTGCAACTTCTCCAGTGATTGCACTCGTACTTGGCCTTCTGGACTACCTACCATCATTAGATGACCATTAAACAGCTCCAACGCCACACTGCAACCATAGGAAAGTCTTGTCGCCTGGGAGTTAAAATCATTGCGAAGTTTCTCTGCATCCGACACAGGGACCACGTTTGCAGGTCCAACGACTGAGGTCGTGTTTGTTGTGGCACCAGCCATACCAGGAGTACTGAGTGTCATTGGATTCACTGTTCCTTGTGTCAATGTACTTCCCTGAGCTCCTGTCAAGCCTTGACCTTGGTTCAATCCATTCACCGTGCTTTCAACGTGACCGTTGTTTGTAGATGCAGAGGGTAATAACGGCATTGACGAAGAAGTCCCTAATGCGTTAAGTCTCCGCATGATCTCAGCCGAATTGACGTTGGAACCTCCAACTACTCGCAGTCCTGCTCCTGCGAGTGTTGACTGAGATGATCCAGATATCACAAGCATTTTTTGCTTCCTTGTTCACGTAGTCTCGCTGGATGATGCAGATCTGGCAAACTCGCAATACCAGGTAAGACTGGCGATGAACCTTTGTGCGTTCTGCTGTGTCGTTTGGTATTGATTTCATCTACGGATGAAACTTTGGACCTCCGTTCTTCATCATTCCTAACGTCATGACTGGAGCGGCCAAGTTCGCCATCATTTCGTGTTTGAGGCACCGGTCTCTCTTCATCTTCACTTTCATCGGAGTCTGAAAAGGGTTAGATTTTTTTCGGGTCGTCTGCAGATCGGGTCTAAACATGGGAACAAGGTTTTTTTCTAGTATTTTACCGATATATTCGGATCGATGTGCAGATCCGTAAAATAAGCAGATGTCGAAGGACACCTAATTACTAGCTCATTACACATAAATCAGTGTCTTAAATCTGACAATTCTGCATTGGCAAGTTGCAAAACCGTGCTGGGGGTTATTAAGTAATACCAGACTATCTTGAATTAAGGTTCCATCCTATAGTGATTTATGCACTGCTATCCAGTAGCAATGGTATATTCCAAGGCATTCTTCAATTCATTCACCAGCTACTCGTATACCCACGATAGACGCGGAGGTGCCATCACGCACCTATACAGTTTTCATGCATTCCTAATAGTTCTTACACTTGGTCGAAAAACACTTTGAAACTTGAATTTTGTACACTCTATTAATACATCATAACGACTCGACGTCTCCAACCTACCTAACCTTAATCATAACCAGGCCAAATCGAAGGGGTGTCATCTTTAACTATCGCCATGCCTCACCCCAAATACCCTTCAGATAGCAGGTGACAGAACCCTAAGCCCGCTACGGCTCGCAAGTCGAGCCTTCGCTTGCTGGAGGGGAATATTGGGTCCTGGGTTTGCATCCGTGTGCTTCGCACACGGCCTGCAAACCACAGGCATATTCAGTGACATCCGCCCCCAAGTTCCGACCAATCAGAGAGCCTGCATATCGCATTATACTTGATCGGACTATACTTGATATGTGGTCGGATGATTTGCACAAATTAACTAGAGTTTTGTAATGATCGCACTTAAGTACGGTCGGAGTCGTTATGATAAATATCCATCTCTATATGGATGTAATCTATAGCTCAGTATTAATATAGGTTGTCTAAAAGTAGGTTGTTTAAATGCTATTCATCGTTTTATTATGGTCAGGGTCCAGGATCGGGGTCCAGACACTGCAAGTAATTTATAATAAACCCCGATCCAGCGGATAGACCCGATCTGCAGACGACCCGAAAAATAATCTACCTCTGAAAAGGCTGATAAAGCTTGTTCTCCTGTAGATGGGGTGTTGCGATCATGGACGAGGTCCAAATATTGCCAAACATTAGACGATCGGCCAAACGCATGTGGTCGTGAGCTCGCGTGTGCTTTCACAGCACGAATCATAGCTGTCTAGTAAAACAATCGTTGCAAGTCCAACGTGGCGCCAAATGGAGGTAAACACCATAACATCTAAAATCGGAGGAATTCACAACTTCCCAGCTCGCCCTGGTACAACGAATACAGATCAGTCGAGTTTGGACACCAACGCTTCATCGCTCAACGTGTGATGGATGAACCCTTGTCAGCACTTCGGGAGCGCATTCGGTGAGTATGACGAGGACCATTTCGTCAAAAAAACAATGCCAACCTTATTTTGATGCAGTGCGGTTTGTGTCCATGACCAAGCGCAATGGGATACAACGTGGAAGGTAATAGCAGTAAATGTTCATCTTCTCCCAGACAAAACTAGCCTCACCAATTCACTATTTCTAGTAGCAGCTGATACGGACAGACCTGGTCTTCAACATAATGCAGATAACGGTCACACGGAGGTGGTCTCGACGTATTGGAATGTGGCGCTGATGTATCTGCTACAAACAATGTACGTTCTGGTTAAGATCATGTATATTAGCGATTTCGGATTCGGGTTATATACACGCAGGGTGGTTTGACTGTAAAAAATTCCTCTACTTCTCAATGCGTTCTCAACGACTCGAAGTTGATGTGATGAGATGTCTTCAGGAAGAGTAAGAACTCAGGCGGTGGGTTTTGATAGATAGCACGGAGATACCTGGTTTTTGACTTCTTTCTCTGTCTATCCCCGGAACACTCGTAGACAGTTTGCTACTAGTATATTCGTCGGACAACAATAACACTTAAGTTCTCGTTGAGGAAATATATATATCGTATGAAGAGGACAAGGCCCTGGACGACTTCGGTGCAAATTGGGTCGGTTAAGATATAGGGCTCGTGTGCCTCGCCAGCGCAGTACTGCTCGTAACAAAACAACTTAAACGTACTATGTTTTGATTGAGCGCTACACTGGTTGCCGTCTTTCAGAACTTGATTTTGATCTGGCACTCCACAGTGCGAGCTTCACCCATATCGATCGAGACATCAATTGTTTGGGTTTTGGAGCAATTTTCATCAACACGAATGTCGAGCTGCTTCTCGCCTTTGGCCATCTCCTTGTCATCCCTGTCATTCGTGCATTAGACATACTCAGTTAAGTACAAGGCAACCCAACGCATTTCAGCGGACTACGGACCTGAAGCAGCTAGTCAGGCGACGCGTCTGCTTCACGCAAACATGTAGTGTGCAGTCGTGCAACTCCTTGATGTAGCCAATGTTCAGAACCGTAACATTCGATCCCCATGTTGCACCTGTACTCGTAATCGCTGCTTTCTTGGTGGTATCGCTGATGACTTCAGGGTTCTTCATTCCATGCGAAAGCTTCCATTCACAGTACATTTTCGAGAAGATCTTCACATCCCAAGATCCCGTCGCCCCAGTGATACGAAGTGATATTGTATTGGGATTGATCGGCACGCATGGTTCTGGTTCACACTTGATATACTCCCCCAGTTTGTTCAGCTCTTGTTGATTTACCCAGAGGTATTGACCATCTCCAGGCAACACGACGCAACTCGCAGGCATCTCCGATTGTTCGTTTGTTTAGCGGTTGGCTATGTTCCGCTAACAACGCCAGTAGAAACTCCTCTCGTTCTGCCAGTCCCATACCCAACTCGTTTGATGACTTCTCTTCGCCTGGACCTAAATGAGCTCGGTCAAGAACGGCCTTGACCGTAGTCGCTTGATCTAGGGCCACTTTCGATTCTGGTGCAACATACTAGGTGTTAGAAGATATTTAGCCTTCAACGTGACCAAGCAGCCGTACCAGCTAGAATTTGGACGACCGCATCACTTGCCAGAGGGATAGGAATAGCACCAGATACAATCGAGAGCACAGAAATACCCACCTGTACGGCATCAAGAGTTAGTACTAGCCTCCTTGATGAAGGCAAAGAAAAATTACCTGGAAATATTGGGAATGGCTCGTGAAGAAGTTGTCTGTAATCTGGATCTTCAAGGGGTCATGCCAGCACTTGCCCGAGAAATCACTATGAACGCGTATCTCAACATGTTTCCCTTTTTTAGGATACGCTAATGACCATAGCGCAGGTAAACGGCGCTCATCTTTGGTGACGACTAGCTTTTTTATCACTTCCACTCGATGAAGCATTCGGTACTTGTCAAACACATCTGGCTTTTCCCACGCTTTCTGAATGAACCAGTCGAAGTCAGGTGGCAACCATGGCGCCTTTGTTTGCCGTAGTCGAGCCTCGTCCACAGAATATTTTAGCAAAAGGTTCAAGTCGCGGTCGTTTCCTTGATCATCAACAAAAAACCGCTGGAGTTTCGTACGCTCAGTTAACCCAGGGTAATCGTTTTTCAGGATACTCTCCATATCAATGACAAAGTACATCATTTCCGCCCATGCCAATTTCTTCGTGCTTGCCGCAACTTCTATCGTGATATCGTCGTACTTCTCCTTTCCATTTGCGCTAAGATAGATAGCGGCGTGAAACTCACCGTGAACACTACTCTCAAAATGCGTTTCTCGAACTTCGCGATGGACGTAAGGGCGATAACACTTTACCACAAAATTCACGAACACTGCCTCTGAAATGGCAATGGGCAACGAGTACCGCCACTTTGCGATATACGAACGACCACCAAAATTCTGTTCCAGAATCGTGTTTTGCTTTGTCAATGGCTTGAGAGCTTGTTTAGCTTTTTCTCGGGCCTTCCAGTACATTGGCACGATAATATCTGCCTTGTCAATTCTCTCCATATCGTTTACTGGATACACCAAATTCAAGTGATGAAGTAAACGCTTGAATAGATGCACCAGCTCACCATTTTTACCCATACTATCCAAGCGTTTCCACGACGAAAATGTCACCAATAACGAGTGAGGTAGCGTACCGTCAGTCCAAAGCGTTTTGTATCTTTTTTCCTTTTCGACTTCATATTTGTGGTTAACGACCTCGCGGACGAGATCGAGCATGACGGTAGGATCGAGAATTATCCAGTCTTTGAACTCGTTCGTTTCATACCACAAAACATCTCCAAGTTCACGTAGAACCCGTAAAATCCCCCGACAGTCTGTATGTTGAAGACCATCGATTTTCATTAAGGCTCCGCACAGCTCATTGACTGATACGATCACTTGGTCCATTCGATCCTGCTGTGCAATGCGAGCAGCAGATCGTTGCTGATGGATATATTGGAGGACTTTAGTATGCGCTTCTGGCATTGGAAAGCTGAGACCACGGTTGTTAATGACGGCACCCTTAATGGCTTCTTTCACGTTTTGGATGGACTCCACACTAGTCACGCTTGCTGTTAATATTTCCTGGTTGAACTCATGCTTAAGAACCTTCTCCATATCTCCTGTTATGTTCACGATACCATCACGATCATCCAGGAATGCGTTCAGACAATCTTTGATGTCATTGACAGCTTCAATTCGAGCTGAGTCAGATATTTTATCGTGTTTCGTCCCAATTAGCTTGAACTGGGCATCTGGTTGACGAAACAAGACCAATATCATCCAGCGAAGAATATGATCCTCAAAGAACCGCTGCCTGGATACATTACGTTCTACCGTCGATTTCGTACTGGTTTGTTTGAACATTTCATCATATGCATGAAGATCAATGCATACAAGATAAAGTGTACGCTTGGAGAAGAATACTGCATGCGCCACATGGTAGACTTCCTGACCAGCGAAGTCCCAAAACGTAACATCGTGGTGTGTCACTGTCTCCTCGTTTCCATCTCCCTCTTCTCTAAATTCCAGAGAAAACAAGTCGATGCCAGTCGTTCGATCAGCGAGAGAGATGTCAACTGGCACTCCTTCAGCCATCGATCTAACGAGGCTGGTTTTCCCCCAAGTGCTGGGACCAACAACGCAAATTTTCCGTCGATGAACTAATTTACTTGCATCCGTTTTCTCCAGTTCAGCCAGATACGACTTGACGGCGTCTTCTCCATTCTTATCGACTTCCGAGGGGACTTCCAACAGCTTCTGATTCTTTTCGTGACGATCTTGCCAATATTGGGCACATGCTAGCATTCCCAACTGATGTTTTTCCAGGGGTGGTTTCTGAGTCGGTGATGGCAACTCGATTTTTTGCTTTTGCGAGCACAACAGGCACAGCATGATGTAGTGCATTCAAACCATCCTGCATATATAATCCCAAACACACAAACGTGAACTAAGAATTAGATACCGCTAATCTACATTGACCTTGGCTTGAACGTACATTGTCTGAAGCAGCTACAGCAGCGCCATGTTCCAATAACAACGAGACAACCTCCTTGTGGCCATAGTGTGACGTAGTGGTTCAACAGTCACTACGCCAAGAATTTAAGATCAGCTGGCCGGATTATTCTGGCTCAGCTTAATCTTGAATTTTGTGTTTTCATATGTCTACGAATCTATTGGCTCTAAGTGGTTGCAGTTGCCACTTCAACATTTCTAACGCGACTTTTATTGGATGTAAATCCTAAGGATCGGCAATATTCAAGTTTCCACATTTTGATTATGGGACGCTATGGGAAAATTCTGGTTCAGCCACGACGAGACTTTGTAGGATTTCATTGGTAAAGAAAGATAACAGCAGGATATGAGAAAGATAGTTTTTAGGATAGGACCTGGATTCTCGGGTGCGTGTCTAGTCACCTAGGATCGTTGGTTGCGAGGCAACTACTAGCTAGCGCCAACAAAACTAACTCAATCAATCACTTCTCAATTTTCCTCTTCTGTACAAGTCAACTCCTCCAGCAAGACCACGACTGCAGCGCCGCCGCTGCCCACTCGACTCCGCCTCCGACTCGCCACCGCCTCCGACCTCAACTCTTCGTCAAGGCCACCAACGACTGCTTCCTCCGTTTGGCTGGCCTGAGATCGTCACATAGTAGCTCTTGACGTGTCAAGCTTCGGTTCAAGTTTAAGAGTCGAAGACTGGTATTGCCTCTAAGCACGAGCTTTAACGTTCAATGGTTCGTTGGTATGGTTGCGTACTAGGTGTGTTCAGCACATTCGGAGCTCAATTCCTTGGGTTAAAGGGTATAACGCTTTGGCTAATCCCCCTTGATTACCGCGGAGAATAACTTCTGAATAGTTCACACATGGTTTCGCTTGATCTACACTCGTTGCTACTGAAGTTGTTTTAGCCTGCATTCTTGCATGGGTAAGTGAAAGACTCGCCAACCCGAAGCACCGTTTATTAACGACACTAAGTCCTTGACGACCCGCAGTGAAACGCTCGACAAACTACGCCAGGACTTGTGGTTGACGACGCAGAAGCAGCTCAAGATCGTTCAACTCATCCGGAACGAAATTCCAGATTGCAAGGACTCCGACGCCAGGAACGTCTTGCACGATACGACTGAACAGCTAAAACACCGCTTAAGCCAGACGCAGACTATTCTAGAAGGAACTTTCGACCACTCCATCCAGCTCGACAAGAAGCGTAGACTTAAGAAACAAAAGAAGTAGTTTGTTTTCGTTTCTTCTTCTTCATTGGGGTTTCGGTAGACCGTATCAATACGAGCTGAGAAGTCCAGCAGTTATGGCTCAAAGAAGAAGCCGTGCCGCTGAGCGCCCGTCCCCGAACCCTCGTCCTCGGCAGCAAAGCAGAATGAATGCGCCGAGTGATGCAGATGCGTCACGACCAAGTACAGAAGCACCGGCGGACACTGCGGCTCCGGCTGCACAGACTACCCAAGCTTCAGGCCCTGATGCGATGTCAATGCAGCAGTTGCTAGTGTTTATAACGCAACAGCAGCAAGCCGCCCAAGCCCAGATGCAAGCTCAACTGCAAGCGCAAATGCAGCAAGCTAACGCAAGGTTTGAGTATCTGATGGCGGCGCGGGGTGATCAGAAGAAGAAGGACCCGCCGATGTATGAAGGCAAATACGGCGAAGATATCGAGTTGTGGATCTTCGCCACCGAGCAGTACTACGCAAGCAGACGTGAGTTAATGGAGGCCGATTCGTCTGGTTTCGTAACGATAATCTCCAGCAACTTAGGCAAGTCAGTGTTGAACTGGTATCGCGCTTTTATAACCGAGTGCGAGAGAGCGAATAAGGCTCCCACGTGGTCGTTGTTTAAACAACAACTGCGCACGCGCTTTCGACCTAGGGACTTCGAGTATGATCTTCATGAGAGAATGTTTCGTCTCAAACAGAACGAGACTATTCACGAGTATGTCTTCAAGTTTCAAGACTTACTGTCGCAAACAGAACTGGCGATCAGTGAGTTGGAGAAACGTTTCTTTTTTCAGAACGGATTACGTGAAGAAATAGCAAAGAAGATCAAAGAAGAGAGTCCATCAACGCTACAAGAAGCCATTGAAATTGCGTCGAATTTCGAGTTTGCACACTACTCGGGAAAACCCCCTAGAGCTCCTGCGAAAGGTTCGCAAGGATCGTCAAGCTCGGGGCATCATCCGCCTAAATCGAAACAGCAGAACAATAAGCATTATGAAAAGAAGAAAGGCGCGAACGATGATTGGAAGAAGAACGTTACATGCAGAAATTGTGGCAAGGTTGGTCACATTTCTCCAGATTGTAGTCAGCCGAAACGTACAGAAGCGAATCGGTATATGCAGGGCGCTGTGTATGCGATCCTAGAGGCTGAAGCTCGAGCATTCAAGACGGAAGACCAAGAGAGGCCCGTCACGATATTCATTGACAACGGCAGTAGCCTGAACGGCGTAACTGGGGAGTTAATGAAGAAGCTTGAGTTGGATGTCACTGAAGGTGACATGATGCAAGTTGATCTCGGTTATGATCAAGTTGTGCATCGTCCACGTCGGACTGTAGAGATGTCTCTACAGTTACCAGGATTTCCCTTGACAACGGGAACATTCCAAGTCATGCCTGTTCCTGAGGAAAAGGACATCGTTTTAGGCATGATGTGGCTGCGGGAGCAGAACCCTGATATCGACTGGAGTACTGGACAGATTGCACCTCGCATCAACGTGGAGAACACGCAGACTGTGAAGTTGAGACTTCCGAAGACACGTCCAGCCCGTTGGGTGGCAGGACAGCGCCGTGCCAGAATTGCGCAGAGCCGCGAGACCTTCAACTACTATCGGCAGCATGGCCACAACGGCCAGTTTGGGCGAACGAAGATTATTTCGTCCAACCAATTTCAGCAAATGTTGCGTAGGGACAAGGATATTGAAGCAGTGTTTGTAATCAATCCGCATGATTCGAAGAAGGCTGAACGCTTCAAGAGTCAAGGATGGGATGCTCTCAAGGACAATCCGGCGTATGAGACGCTACTAAAGTATGCGGATACGGTTTTCCGTACGGAACTTCCGAATGAGACACCGCCAGTACGAGAGGGTATTGAGCATGAGATTTTGCTCAAACCTGGTACTACGCCTATTTCGGTCAAACAATGGCGCCAAAGTCCTGATCAGAGAAAAACGATACAGGAATGAACCAAAGAGATGGTTCAAGCTGGCATCATTCGACCGAGTACGTCAGACTTTTGTGCACCGACTTTCTGTGTGAAAAAACCAGTTGGTTGGCAAATTGTGCACGACTATCGTCAGCTGAATTTAGCTACGGTTTTACCGGCCATTCCGATGCCTCGCAAAGAAGACACCTTTGATGCGATAGCCGGCAGCTATTGATACTCGTGCATGGATTTACTCTGGGGTTATTACCAAGTCAAGTTACGAGAAGCAGATATACCCTTCACTGCCTTTTCGACTCCAGACGGTCTTTTTGAATATCTCGTCACACCCATGGGACTCAGTGGCAGCCCAGGGACCTTTAACAGGTTACTACAAAAGGTTTTCAGGGACTTACGTGATGTGATGCGGATTTACTTCGACGACATTTACGTGTACACCAAGAGTGAAGATGTCGACGAGCATATTGCCGCGCTGGACAGAGTATTGAAGCGATGTGAAGAACAGATACTTTACATCAAACTGGCCAAATGCCAATTTTGCGTGGATGAGATTCCATGTTTAGGCGACTTCGTCGGACGCAACGGCGTTCGAATGGACCCAGACAAGGTGAAGATTATCGCAGATTGGCCAGTTCCCAAGACCAAGAAGCAAATGGAAAGCTTTCTTGGGACAACTGTTTACGTTTCGAGATTCTGCAAGGATTTTGCGCAATTCGCAGGCCCTTTGCATGAATGTATCAAGGGAAAACGTTCTCGAGATGCTATCGAACTCGATGAGAACCAACTACGGTGTTTTGATGAGTTAAAGAAACGCTTGTCATCACCTCCGGTTCTCCGTCTTCCTGATGTCACCAAGCCCTTCGGCATTCGAATGGACGCCTCAAATTTTGAAATTGGGGGGTCTTATTTCAAAAGGAGGGAGAGTTGGAACATCCAGTTGCCTTTACGGGCCGGAAAATGAAACCTGCAGAGCTGAATTACCCAGTGCGCGAACAAGAACTACTCGCAATCATGCATGCGCTGAAGACATGGCGTGTATATCTACTGGCCAAGCCCTTCCTTGTTGAAGCAGATCATAAGAGCATCGAGATGATTCTTACGCAGAAGACAGCGAATCGACGCATTGCGCGGTGGTTCAATGAACTCGCGGAGTTTCGACCCATGTTCGAGTGGATCCCAGGAGAAACGAATGTAGTCGCAGACACACTATCGAGAAACCCTGAGTTCGAGCATAAGGCTGCGCAAGTAAGCCTTCAGGAACTTCTTGATACGGCCCAAAACCGTGAAATTGTGGCAACCATAGTAGCAAACAATATGACCGTGGCACAGTCCACAAAGAAGATGTATGCGTGGAACAAGGACTTACAGCGGGTTATTAAAATGCTTAAGCTTGGAGACAACGTTCCGCATTACTCGCTCAATGATGGCGTTTTATATTATCAGACTGGTGAAGATGAAAGTCCGCGATTGTATATTCCAGATGACGAAGATCTGAGAAACCGTGTCATTTGCGAAAACCATGATACAGTAACGGCAGGCCATCCCGGATCTTACAAGACCTACGTCGCAGTACGAGAGAAGTACTATTGGCCGAGAATGATGAAGTATATCCAGCGTTATTGCAACACTTGTGAAATGTGTCAGCGCAACAAGGCGAGACAAGTGAAACCGCCGGGATTACTTCAACCGCTGGATGTACCAAGAGGTAGATGGATTGACATTTCGATGGATTTCGTTGTGTCCTTACCTTCCAGCAAGGATGGTTATAACGCCATCATGGTCATCGTGGATCGATTGACCAAGCGTGCTAAGTTCATTGCTACGCAGACGACGGACAGCGCAGAAGATACTGCGAATGTTTTCATGAAGAATTATGTAAAAGATCATGGTCTTCCGAAGACGATTGTGTCTGATCGTGACTCCAAATTTACGTCGAAGTTTTGGCAGGCTGTCATATCTGCTATGGGAACGCAGCATAACCTGTCATCAGCGTTTAGACCACAGACGGATGGACAAACGGAACGTACAAACCGTTTTATCGGAGATTATCTTCGAGGAGTCGTTAACCCAGCCCAGAACGATTGGGATGAGCTTTATCATATGGCAGAGTTTGCCTACAATCGACGTGTGCATGCTACAATTGGTATGTCACCGTTTGAAGCGGATCTTGTGTATATTCCATACATGCCCGACGATGTAGTGTCAGATCCGGAATTCAAGAAGTTGGAGAAAGCAGCAAGAGAGTTTTTACTCCGACAAGAAGCCTTCCTCAAGGTCACGCAAGACCGTATGAGTGAAGCCCACGAGCACATGAAGTATTATTACGACAGAAACAGACTTGTCCAAGACTTCAAAACTGGCGACATGGTGCTACTAGACGGAAAGAATT
This sequence comes from Phytophthora palmivora, assembly GCA_008079305.1. NCBI lineage: Eukaryota > Oomycota > Peronosporomycetes > Peronosporales > Peronosporaceae > Phytophthora > Phytophthora palmivora. Next base: position 188,039 of record VOQZ01001959.1, read on the forward strand.
TGGAATTCCGTCATAAGGGGTACGCACAATCGAAGAAGTTAGCTCCGAGGTTCATTGGGCCATTTCCTGTCCAGAAGTAGATATCTCGTGACTCGTATGAGTTGGGGATTATCGAAGAACCTGAAGTTACATCCGGTTTTCCATACGTCACTGTTGAAACCGTACCGCAAAGATCCAAAGCGCCGACAGAAGGTTAACAAGGTTGTGCTAGCCGATGGAACAGAAGGACAACTGGTTGAAGCTGTAATTAACCATCGTAAGTACAAGGGAAACCGCAGTACAAGATTTGGTGGCTCGGTGAAACCAAGAAGGACGCAACGTGGGAACCTTTTGAGAACCTGAAACAAATACCAGGCCTCATCGACCTTAATTGGAAGTCGAAGAAGATAAAGAAGCCCTATTAAGTGGTGGCGCTTTCTCGAAAGGAGGTCATGTGACGTAGTGGTTCAACAGTCACTACGCCAAGAATTTAAGATCAGCTGGCCGGATTATTCTGGCTCAGCTTAATCTTGAATTTTGTGTTTTCATATGTCTACGAATCTATTGGCTCTAAGTGGTTGCAGTTGCCACTTCAACATTTCTAACGCGACTTTTATTGGATGTAAATCCTAAGGATCGGCAATATTCAAGTTTCCACATTTTGATTATGGGACGCTATGGGAAAATTCTGGTTCAGCCACGACGAGACTTTGTAGGATTTCATTGGTAAAGAAAGATAACAGCAGGATATGAGAAAGATAGTTTTTAGGATAGGACCTGGATTCTCGGGTGCGTGTCTAGTCACCTAGGATCGTTGGTTGCGAGGCAACTACTAGCTAGCGCCAACAAAACTAACTCAATCAATCACTTCTCAATTTTCCTCTTCTGTACAAGTCAACTCCTCCAGCAAGACCACGACTGCAGCGCCGCCGCTGCCCACTCGACTCCGCCTCCGACTCGCCACCGCCTCCGACCTCAACTCTTCGTCAAGGCCGCCAACGACCGCTTCCTCCGTTTGGCTGGCCTGAGATCGTCATACAAAGCCACCACGACAAGTCAGACATCCAAACGAACTTCATAACTACAATCCTCCGTATCAGCTGCAACTAGTAAAACTTACGTCATCTGTAGCAGCTACATTATCGCCACGTTCCAAAAACAACGAGACCGCCTCCATGTGGGCATTGCCTGCAGCACAATGAAGAGCGGTCTTGCCATCCTAAACAAACCATAACAGACATCACAGGAAGAAAATACTCAGACGAACTTCACAACTACTCTGGCCTCTAGTAGATGCAAACTGACTGTACCTCGTCATGAGTAGCTACGTCTGCAGCTCCTTCTAATAACAACGAGACCGCATCGACGAGGTCATGACTTGCAGCATGACAAAGAGAGGCACCCTGGAGGAGACATGACAGACCATGAGATACCTTCTACATGCACCAAGGATTGAACTAAGTGTCTACCCCACCCCGTCTGGTGACTTGACAACAATTACTTGACGAATCAAGGCTGCAATTTCACCCACTGCTTCTTGCTCAGACTCATGCCACACTGTCTTAAATCTTTCCTCCTGCATCATTTGCCATCCGTCAGCACGGACATTACCCTACTATCCACGAAGTACTCACCGTAACACTTGTAATTTGCTGCTCCTCGAGATACTCTAGAGTAGCCTGCACTCCCTTTTCGATTGGTAGCTACTCATGGACAGTGGACGTCAGTATTTACCATTCTTTTCGCACACAGGACACGTACCGAGTCCACTGAGACCCCTTGTTCCGTTAACCACTGCTTACGTCTCTCAGCCACAAGGACTGCGATTGGAACGAGTTGTGACTGCGACTAGCAAATAAGCAATAGAAACCGTTAAGGTTCTCCAAGTGTCCAACTATCACACTGTTCTCCACCTCCATGTCCTTCGGGTAGCAACTTGAAAACTGCCATCAACTGCAGAATCTCCACAGGAGAGGTCTAATTCATGCAGACGAGACTAGGAGAATCACTTGTTCAAGAGATTTCTACTAGAAATTTTTTATTAGACTGAAGGCGGATCATCTGATCACTACACAGCAGTGTACTTCTGTCGTCAGTGTGAACTCTTGTTCCTGGGATGATTTAGAGAGATCAGATAATCTATTGCCTAATGCCAGATTTTCTTAGAGGGAAATTCGTTCCTACATACCACAGTGCTATTACAGGTTGCTCATTGGCCCAAAGAGAGCCAATCACCAACTTTAATTCTTTCAAAGTGGCAAATGCCATAAACAATGCGGCGTGACTTCCAAAATTGAACTGGAGGCATTTGAGCAAATGTAGGAGGGCGGCTTCTGTGGAGCAATCCAACGGATATTCCCGTTTACAGGACTCGTCCCGAATATGGCCCCTTTAGGCTTTTTCGCGAACAGGCAATAATTACACCCAAACATAAGCCCAAAATGTGTAGCACACATCACTGAGGTCAAATTTCCTTGTATGGGACTCGATGAGGGCTCATATTTTGCACGAGGTGAAAGCAAAGCGTCAGTCACGAGGAATCGGGTCGTGCGTAATCTCAGGCGGGCTTACACCGTACCTGTAAGCGGGAGATATTGCCATCTACCGTTCATTCAAGGGTATTCTGTGCGCGCGTGGAAAGAAAGTGGGGACGTTCAGTACACAAGGGGTGGAAATCCAAGACCCACGACCGTTGCAACTGTGTGTAGGTGAATGCGGCGGGCGTGGCGCACTACAGAGAGCGAAATGGTGTTAAGTTCGATCACAGCAGCGGTTTTCTCCGCGAACACGTATGACTGGTTCATTTCACGTCATGATGTGTACGGAGAATGATTCTTGGATCGCTGGTAGAAGACCAGTGGTGATAGTGAGACAGACGCCTTCGACTTCGACGAGATCGACGACGCTTTGGACTCCGTCACCATTTAACACTATGAGTAGAGCTCCTTCCCAAATAGAACACCTTTTGTTTGGATTCGAAATTTTATCCTGCTTCTATCAAACAGTAGGCCGGATTGAGATCGATCATATCCGTTACATGTAGTCTTCCGTCCTTAATAATCTCGTGAGACTTACGCCATTGACTTCAATGCTGTCGTGTAGCTAATCGGACCAGTCTTGGCAACTTGACCTCGTGTAGCAAGTTGATTACCGATATTGTTGTACCAAAACGAGCTGATCTTGACCTCAACAACATGTATATCGCCTACAACATCACTATTCCATTTTTTAATGATGAGGGACACGCAGCGATACTAGACGACAAGCTTATCATTGAACATGCCAAGCATGAATGGTACCGGTGTGTAACGTGTCTACTTTGTCTATGCACACCGCTATTGGTTGTCCAGCACTGGTTACAGCCAAATGTCCGGATGACCGTCGATGACAATCAGTATCACTTGCGCTGGCGTGTGCTCAATGGGCTCCACAGTCTATTTTATTTATTTCGCTATCTACCTTCGCCATCAACCTGCAGTCAACTGTCTCGTGGTGGCACCTCTACTGTGCTTCGTCCGTGCGTGTGTCCAGCGTCGCCCACCTAGTCACTCGAGCTTATCACTCAGGTGAGTGTCCTCGTGCACCGTCCAGTACACTTGGGGCAGTGTTGGCATTTAGCGAAGCAACGGTTTTCTGTTCCAACCGTAGCAACGCGTTGGTTTGTTGGTAAAAAGTCCGTAAACCGTTGTCTCCGTCGGTACAATATTTACGGGCTTTTAACGCGTTATTTCGTCAACACCTTCCGCTTCAACATCGCCACACAGAATTCAAGATACTTTAGGCAGAACTACATTTACACACAAGAGACACCCAACAGTAGAAGAGAACCGCGCTTAAGCCCTCTGCAAGTTGTGACCTTTAGTGGTTCATACCAATGCCTGCTCCGGCATGTGAGGAGCGAAGGTTCTTCTTCAGAAGTCATATTCCGATTCCACAACCCGATGGGACCACATCTGAAAACATCACTGGTGGATATGCAAGCGCTGTCGCGCCGTTCACGTCAACAACACAGAAGTTGGTTCCCCAGCATTGGTACGAGACCATGCAGGTGCCTATCGAACGCACCTCAAACGCTGTACGCACCACCAAGTTGCCAACGCAAGCGCTGATCGTGTAGTAAAGGAATCAAAATCACAATTTCATTGACACGGTCGGTTTTATCCGTGGGATCATCGGCTAGCTCTACAAACAAGCGGCAGAAGCGTATTAGCGATTTTTGTCGGTGGAAGAACAGCGCAGGTTTGAGCGTGAGATTCTAGAATTTCAATCGGGATGCGCACTACCGGACTGTTTCGTAGAGCGTGCGTCAGCTAAACGACGTTTTGCGAGAATGCCTCATTTTGAACTACCTTCGCGTAAAGAACTCGGTGGACGCATCCTCAAGACAAATGCGGAACAAGCTGAGAATGATTATAATGGAAACCTTCGCGAGAAACAAGGAGAATTGGGCTACGGGTAAATGTTACATTTGATGACTACGAGAGCGCGGCACGAATTCATCTTCCCGATTGTCAGCTTCTATTGTTTGGATGCATTGTTCAGTTCGAGCTTCTAAGGATTGGTTCCAGCTGGCTAGATTAATGGACGGTTCAATTATACGGGCTTTGGAGTTGGGGTGGAACGTGGGGGCAGTCATTTCCGATGATGCTGGTCAATGTGCAAGAGCGAAACGCATATTGGCGTTGAGGTGGCCAAAGATATTTTTATGATGTTTCGCACACGACGTGAACCATTTGGTGAATGCTGTTCTCCAGACAGTTTTCAAGACAGTTACAAAGCAAGCAGCATCTACCATGGCTGCGTTGAATAGATCGTCTGGCAAATGGCTCGTGCGGACAAACGAACGTGTGTTCAAAACCTACGGAGATACTATGGCTTTCATTATGCTGTGTGAACCCGTTGGAACAGTATGCAAGCGTGTTTGCTAGCCTACTCCGCTTTCGAACTGCTTTAGAGGATTTTGCGCATGAATTTCGCAACGATCCTGAGTTCCCTAGTTCTCTAATTGTTTTCAGCTTACCGTCATTTTGGAGAAACCTAGTTGATGCTGAACGTGTCATTCGATCACTGTCGGAGACATCGTTTCGCCTGCAGAAAAACGACAATACCATGGCTGAAGTTGTACGATGCTTTGGAAAAATTCATTCTGCAGTTGCTGCAAGTCCGTACGCTTCGTACCTTGTCCCAGTGGTGGGTAAACGCTGGACGAATTGTGAGCAGCTCCTGATGTTACTTGCATTTTGCATTACATTCCCTATACGTGACCCACAGTCTTGCATTGATCAAAACCCACGAACACTATCTTCTTCTTGATGTCAAATGAAGGGATTTCAGCTACCGCCAATTATTAATATTGTCGATATGTAGACCCGGACAGCAGTGGCCTTACAGGAGACGTTGACAAGTGGATAAATGGGAAATTTACTCCTAAGAAGCACACCGACTTCACTGACCCACGCGGAATCATTCAGTCAGACTGCGTAATTCAACTCTGGTTACACGTTGGGAATTCTTACTATGGAAAGAATAGCAAACTTCTTCATTTGGCGAAGGTGATATCTGTCTGCCGTCGTGAATACGGCTACGTGTGAGCGATATTTTAGTGAATTAGGTCTGATCATCACACCGCGGCGGATCAAGATCAACTTCGGGAAAGCTCGTCTAATCACTATTGTCCGCAATCAAGTTAGTGAACGGAATGTGTAAGAACGTTATTTTGATGGTGGCATACCGCAGAAGAAACCATTGGGCCCTACGGAGCGGCAAAAGCAACAACTCTTAGAAGTTTCCAATCCAGTAACTCCTCTGGCCACGCTAATGGAAGATGTGGTAGAGATTGGCTTCATGGATACAGTGAAGCAGTAGAATTCTGGCTGGAAGCGATCGCCGATTTAGAAAACGATGATTGTGATACAGGGATCCATCAGAAGGAGATTGGTATGTGTATGACTCTGAATTAGAGTCTAAAATCACACATGACTAAAGGTAAGACCTACCGGATGTCAACATTCCTAATTATCCGCAGGAGAAGCGCCTATCAGGTCTACGAGGATAAAAGGCAAAGCTAGGAGCGTTATTCGCTACTTGCACAGAGATCCCTATCACTGCAGCATCGCCGTAGGGAGTTCTGGTCGCCGTTTCTGCGATGATTAAGGTTTTCGTAAACATGTTCATTAAAATGTTAATCCATATCTATCTAAATTTCTGATCTCTCGGAGGCCTGTGTGTTACCGTCAAATTTCTCACCAGCTTTGAGCTGTCTGTTCGATGCTGGCACTCGCACTGCTGATCTAGGCTGTTTGCGACGCTTACCAGTGAGTCTACCGCATATACTTACCCTGCATTGTTTTATGACCTAGTTCTTTGGCTGCACGGCTGGTTTGATTTCTATTGTTGTAGGTTGGGACATTCCGACTTTTTTCGAAGCAAAGCGTAAAAGCGTTCCCACGCGTTGGTAAAAAAAGTAAGCCACGTCGCTTCACACGTTGGAACGCGTTGTAACATGATTATTGCCAACGCTGTTGGGAGCGTTCTCCCTGTCCGCACATTCGTCCGTCCTAGCCCAGCTGGTGTGCTCCATGCTACTTCCTGGGGTCGTTCCGTGTCTGTTTCCGTTACGTTCAGTCTTGGTCGTCAGCCAGGTCTTCGTCCAGAGTCACTAGCGGCGCCGCATACTGCCTGTGCTCCAAACTCGTATCAACGTCCAGGCCTGCTCGTCAGTGCAGCACCTGTACACTGGGTCGTCCGTGCTCGTCTGTGCTCTCTGCTGCAAATCCAGAAGTGAGCGTCGTCTTTGCTCGTCGGCTGCACACCCAGCCGTTCTGTGAGCGTCGACCTTGCTCTCAGCCGTGTACCCGCAGTCAGTGGGCGCTTTCGTCTCACGACCTCTTCGTCCAGATCTGTAATATTTCCGCCAACGACCTTCTGGGTCTAGGCTGACAAGTCGCAGCGTCTGTTCGTCTCTTGCCTCTAAGCCGCTCATTCATTCCTTGGTGCGAGATGTCGTGGTGAAGTCGCCACTCTGCTACTGGTGTAACACGAAGGAAGAAGCGGTTAAGATGAGGGGAACGCGAACTTCATATGAAGCGGTGTCATTTTGATGTTCTAACAACATACAGATGGCGTGAGAAGTCCTCACGACTAGAAAGGCTCGTTGACCCCGACGCATTCGCGATTATGAAAGCACGGTGAGCTGCTGCCAACTACCGCACCCTAAAGGTTTGTCCAGAACTTGTTCTCACACGAGAATAGTGCTTGGCTATGGACCGTGCTGAATAGCCACACAATCAGTGATACTGTAACCATGAGATGTACGAAGGACGATGTGTCCTTTTCACGCAGTGGATCTCTCCTCCCGACTGCTTCCCAGATTTATTGTCCTCTATGCGGTATGAAATATCAAGAACAACATTTCCCTTCTACAAAAGTACGCTCAATAATCTGGATTAATTACACATATATTATTGAAGTAAAACGTGATATCTCCACGTAGGTGACACAGTTAATGTTACTTCTGTGTTATTGAGATAACTGTAACAGCGACAGCACTACCGGTGACTAGGGCGGTTGGTGGAACTTAAAACAATGCTTTAGATCATGTCGCGCAGGAACAGGGCAGCGGAAACGAGGGACGGTATCCATCCGGACGGGTATTACCGGTCTAGAACGTGATTTGCCCTGTCCTGAAATCTTCTCTATCGCCTTGCTCGGCACTAAAGCTCCATATGCCAAATCTGTAGGAGAACTAGTTCCGACCACCACCGGAGAGCGCTGGGTGGAAATCCTCCTCCAATGATTTATCTGCAGGTCTGTAGTAATTTTCAGTATTCGCCTAACCAACTACTACCACACCATTGCCACATGCTCTGACCACCAAAACTGCAATTTCAATAGACTCCTGAAGCAAGAATGTGATAAACCGCAGGAGTCCTGCTTACTGTATGTGGCTGGATACATTCAAACGTCCGTGCACATAACCGCGTGGTGTTATGAAAAATCAGGATTTCATTTTCGCTGCGGGGTCCATTGAATATGGCCCATTGCGGATTCCACTCGAACCAAGCTTTGTAAACTCTTGACAGCATGATTCCTCAAGCAAGGTGCTCGTGTGACCGTGTCACACTTGGTAGCACTTTTAGTCAATCCACCCATACGCGGGCAGATTAGACTACCTGAATCCTCTGTGGTCTCAACGAGTGAGCCAATATGGATCGAGAGGAGTTCCCTTATTTGACCGGTGCTCGGTTTGAGTGGGTCTGGAAGGTGGTGGGCATCTTTGGAGAAGATGCCCTCAGAAGCTTGGCAGCCACTACGTCTGCCAAGCAGGACTACCTCATTGGGGCGTTCGACATGGACTCGTTGCACATGTGCAGCGGAAGTAGGTCTCGTGGCTGAACTAAAGCCAGCCCAACCTAAGCCGTTGAGGCTTAAGGTTAATCCCTATGAAGGAAAGGAGGGAGAGAACCTCCACATCTGGGTCAAAGAAGTAGAGCTCACCATGGATGCGGCTCTCAACTTGGCCGAGCGACTTCGGGTCGCTTTCGCCCTGTCCAACCTGGGAGGTCGGGCGAAGCCTTGGGCGTACTCACGCGAGGCTACAACGCCGGGTTGCTTCACAACCTGGGCTCAGCTGTGTACATAGCTCAGAGCCGCATTCCTTCCGGCAAACTATGAGTATCGCCAGCGCTCGCGCTTCCTTGCCTGTAAACAAGGGAAGCGTGAGCCGCATGAGTACATCCAGGAGATGCGAGTACTCGCAGCATCTCTGGTGGGGAACCCCCTACCTGAACACATCAAGGTGACAGTGTTCATGGATGGACTGAAGGTGGGCCCATCCCGCACACATTTGTTCCGCGTGCACGCGAACACTATGGAGGAGGCGATCCAGATCGCCCTCCAAGGGGAGTACAGCCACCGACAGGCTCGTACTCCTACGTCGGTGTGGCAAGGCCACAATGCGTCGTCAGGCGCAGTGCAAGGAGCCCCAGCAGCTGGAGCTAGCACCGGGACGGTACCCATGGAACTGGGTACGGCCGTACAGAGCTCCATCCGTTGCTACGGATGTGGGAAGCTCGGGTACATGCAACGTGCCTGCCCTGCGGGAGGGCAAAGGTAGTTCCCTTCCAAACCTAGGGGCTCGAGGGGCCGTGGCAGAAGCCGCGACGCAGGAGCCAGGGGAACTGGGGTCACCAGTAGGGGCGGGGCGCCCTACTGGGGAAGATCTAAGTCCCCATGGTAGGAGTGCGGACGGCACACGCCATGGAGGCTTAGCCCCTGAGAGCCTGGGTGCTCTCGAGACGAGAAAGAGCAGCGGCGGACTGCTCGTGGTACACGCGAGTGTACGGGGATATGGAGATCCCTTGAGAGTCCTGATTGACTCTGGGGCGTCGACGAACTTTGCTCGACGCCAGACGGTCACATAGAATAGCGACAAGTATGCCGACGCTTTGCAATGAAACGATGGCAGGGGCCATGCCTCGGTGAGGCCGGCCGATGGTACGGTGGTTAACGTACCTGGGGTTCGAATAGTCCTGACTGGAAAGTTCAAAGATTTCGACAGCACAGAGTCGTTCCTTGTCCTAGACAAGGGCAAGTATGACTAAATCCTGGGCATACCATGGCCCGAGAAACACGAGCCCTGAATCGCGGCAAAGGCATTGGCGGTAGCCGGCCCGCGGTCTCTGACGGAGCCCTGGCGAGTCACACTCCGAAACTGGGGCGCCCGAGAAGGTCGCCAAGACGCTTATGTATCCAAAGAAGGGATGGGAGTCGCTGACCAACGAAGGTGTTGCGATGAGCCTCGTAATCGTTCATGAGACCAAGGCACATTGCCAATCGTGTGGGGTTGCTACACCAGCAAGTCCCTGTGGCGAAGCGGTTATGCGAAATTGCAAAATCGCTGGGGTCATCTTGCACACAGTGAACTGCCTTCTATATTCTGATCTTCCGTGAAGATACTTGATCTCATCTTGTCCACCCGTCGGTGGCACTAGATCACCCGAGGGTGGTCTCGGAAGACGCGCTTGTTATTGGCGTTGGGCTGTCTGACGGGACAGCGGTACTTGTGGGAGCAGCGAGGATATTTCTACTTGCCGCCCCGGGTAATTATCGAGTCTTCGTTCTTGCGTGCTCTTGATCAAAACTCGGCTTGCCAATGCCGATCTTGGCCGGTGAGGGGTCTTGTGGTCAGTGTGCGACCTTTTTCCAATGTACCAATACGTCCTTGCCGCTTCCTATAACGGGGGTCTCGATTTGAGGGTTGACGAACGCCCAGCCAAGCAATCTGGGCGTAGGAACTCTACTTGATGTCGATCTTGGTCTAGCGTAGTGTCGGGAGGGCCAATACCGTATATACCTGTCCGGAATGGCGACGTTGAAGAAGGCTTGATCAGTAGAAGATAAAAGCAACTCTGCATTAAATTGTAATGTTCTATGCTTCGCATCTGTGGCCGTCCGTAGCGCACTGGCTCTATAATACCAATATTAAAATCATGATCGAAACGGCATGGGTACGATTGGTTTGGTGGGGGTGACGTCATTTACTCGCTTGTCCTTGTAGAGGGTGATTCCGTCATTGTAGAGATGTTGGCTTCTGACCTTGATAAACATAGTGAGGTCGTCTGGAACTTCCCGTCCGCTTCACCACATCCACCACTAAAAGTCGTCGCGCCGTACGGGCTTCGAATGTGATAGTGCCGGATGGCACTGACCAAGTTGGTAACATAGGCCCACAACTGGGTAGCGTAGGACCATAGACAGGTAATATAGTTCCGCGAGCAGCAGAGGCTGCTGGGGAGAGCGCTGAAGGCATCTCCGGCGAGGGCAACATAGTTCCACGAAAGGTCAAAGAGACCGAAAGGAAGAAAGAGAGCGCTACCGTCTCTAGCGTGGGCAACGTAGCTCCACACGGGGTCAAGAAGATCGGCACGAGGGTGGAGGTGTCGTCTACCACCTCTTGTCTGATTACCAAGCCACACACTTGGAGTTTGAGACCCCACCATCACAGTCGGTTGAAGATCAGGAACACATGTTTGACGATGGGAACGGCCGTCAGATCAAGGCAAGTACCAACTGTATGGAGGTGCTGTATGAGATGTCAGCATTGCCGAACTTTGAGAAATTGTTCATGAGGACTTCCTGGCCGAGTTAAAGGTCGGAGATATTGATGAGATGGTGCTCTTGAAGCCGGAGACCTCTCCTGAAGATTTGAACTCTTCCTCCGTAATGGACGAGGATGTCCTGGAGGGGTTCACGAAGCAGCGTGAAACGCGCTTGGGTTCTGAGATCCTCAAGAACCCGGAGGACCCAGTGTATCCTCTTGTGAGAGAGTACTCGGATGTGGTGTCGAAGCACCCACCATCCCAACTCCCGCCGGATCGGGGAGTTCGGCACGAGATTGACCTCGTGCCTGGCACAAAGTACTGTGTCACGAGGCAGTGGTCTCTACCTCGCGAGCAGTGCGAGGTCATAGATACCTTCTTCGCTGAAAAGGCGAAGTCGGGCATGGTGCGGGAGTCGAAGTCCCCGCACTCGACGCCAACCTTCTGCGTTCGGAAACCGAACGGGAAGTGGTGTCTGGTTCACGCTTATAACAAGCTGACCAATTCGACGGTACCGGCACAGACGCCGATTCCTGCAAGGATGTGTTGTTGAACAACATGTCGGGTTGTACGCTGTACAGTGCACTGAATCTGGTAGACGGATACTACCAGATCCTGATGCGGTAGAGTGACATTCCTCTCACCGCAGTGAGCACCCCGAGCGGGATGCTCTGGGAGTGGCTAGCGATGCCACAAAGACTTTCGAATACCCCAGCGACGTTCAATCGCTTGATCACACAACTGTTTAGACCATTGCGTACGTTCGCACAGACGTACTTCGACGATATATTCGTCCATAGCCGTACCGAAGGTGACCAGACAGGTATGAAGGTACATTTGAAGCACCTCCGTCTAGTGTTTGAGGCCGTGAGAGCCAACAAGCCCTATGCCAACATCGACAAGTGCGCCTTTGCAGCTGAGGGGATAATGGTCCTCGGCGGCTTTGTTAGCAGGTTCGGCGTACGCGCTGACCCAGGGAAGGTCAAAGTTATTGCGGCTTGGCCGACTTCGAGGTCACAGAGGACCTCCGGAAGTGGTTGGTCTTTGCCAACTATCTTCATAAGTACCGCGCGGGGTACGCTGATCTCGATCGACCTTTGTTTGGATCTCCTAAAGAAGGATGCTGACTGGGTCTAGAGCACCAAGCAGCAAGATGCTTTGGACAGCATCAAGGCGAGCTGATAGCATGCGCTCTACCGGACGAATCCAAGCCTTTTAGCGTCGTCGGTAACGCTTCTGACTATGTAATAGGCTGTGCGCTGTTGCAGAGGGACATTGAAAGCCGCGAAGCGCCATCTCCTTCCAGTCTAAGCAGCTCAAGGCTGCCGACTAGATTTATCCCCTTCATGACAAGGAGCTACTTACAATGAAGTATGTTCTTGTCAACTTCAGAGTACATCTCTTAGACCCGAGGGCCTTTGGGATCTACACTGGTCACAGACCCTTGCGGACTGCCACCAACTCGCCGCATTTGTCGCAGTGAATGGCGAGGTGGCATTCGTTTGGAATACAACTTCTGCACTACATACAAGCCGGGAAAGCTCAACACGCTTGCCGATGCTTTGTCGCATCTACTTGACCATGGGGTAGCTCACGTAAGTCGGATCAAGACTGATTTGTACGATCGGATACGCTTAGCGTATCAAAAAGACGGAACATTCACAGCACTGGCGCGGATTTTGTTTTAGGATAAGGATGCATAGGTCGATAGGCTCTCGCCTCGACAGCGGGCACAGCTCTATAGCAATAAGCTGGTCGATGGGTTACTCAACTATAGAGTAGACCCAGGATATCCTCCTCGGGTCTCCGTTTTGTGCGACGAGGATCTGAAGTATGACATACTTCTGGAGGCGCATGACTCGCCAATGGATGATCATCTTGCCTGAGGGAAGACCTACCAAGTGGTCTTTCAGACATTCTGGCGGTCCCGCATGTATAAGTGGGTGGCACGCTATGTCAAGACATATGAAACTAAGAGGAATGGACTATGGTCGAGATGTCACTTCGGTTGTTCTCATTGTGAGTTAGAAGTGGATACCCTGCATTGAGTGCATGTTGAAAGACTTTGCTAGCGAGTAATGGTTGATCATCAAGACAACTGTTGAAGAGAACTCTCAGGAAAGGAACCCACGGTTTTTCCTGGGAAACACTTTTGTATGCGTGCAACTTCAATTGGTGGCTGTGGCCAGTAGTCTAGAATGGTCTACGTGGGTCTTACTGCTTGCGAAGCTTTCCGCTACCACAACACTTAAACAACATGAATCACAATCTCTTTTTACTCGCTCTACACAAGTTAGTTTAGCTACTTTGCAGATTCTTCTCAGTTCACAGAGGTGAAGTGCTACGAGATCAACTTAAAGTTCTCGTAGAAACATGTCAGAGGGTGAATACTTCGGGCCACGCCTCGGCTCCACTACAGAGCCTTCCTGTGCCAGCGGATTGTTGGGCGTTGATGAGTCTCGAATTCGTCTTCGCCCTACCGGTCGATGACAAGAGAAACACCGGCATTTTGGCGTTTGTGTGCCATTTGAGCAAGATGATGCATCTTGCTCCGGTACGTGACAACGTCACCGGGAAACAGGCTGCACAGTTGTTTCGCTATCATGGTCTGTCAGAGGCCACAGTCTCTGATCAAGACCCGCACTTCACAGGGGCGTACTGGGACACCCTGTTCCAGCTTCCGGGAACTAAGTTGACGATGTCAACTGCAGATCATCCGCAGACGGATGGCCAGATGGGGCGCATCAATCGTGTGCTCGAAGACACTCTGTGGAGCATCTGTGCTGAGGGACCTCGGCTCGGATCGGACCAGCCGCCTATGGTCGAGTTTGCGCTCAACAATGCGGTACACGAATCGACAGGGTTCACCCCGTTCTACTTAAATGGGCTACGACACCCTCAGGTGCCGCTAACCTTGCGGGGAGGCACCGATGCCTCCAACGTAAGTGGGGAAGATGCTCAGGAAGCCTTGTCCTCCCAGGTCTCGGATATCTATCCAGAGTCTTTAAAAAGATCATTGTCGTCGTTTATAGATGGCAGGCTGACGCTAATCAACCGGTTTAGAGACGTAATGGCGTCGGCCCAGGACAAGGAAAATGAGTACTCGGACAGAAAAGGAAGAGGAACTTAAGTGTCTTTAAACAAGGTGAATTTGTCCTATAAGACACTAAGAACCTACCGCTAAAGGTGGTTAGCTCTGTGGAGAGCAACAAGTTGAAGCACCGCCTCATTGGACCCTTCGCAGTCCTGGTCAGACATGACACGGCTTACATCATTGACCTTCAGAAGTCAATGGCGACGCACCCGACGTTCTACGTGGGGAGCCATAAGCGGTACCATGATCCACAGGGTTCTTCTTCTTAGCTGGGGGAAGACCCAGGCAAGTGCTCACCTGCTCAAATCGAGGCTGAGTCTCGTCTACAGCCGGAGCAGCTGGTGTCGAAACCTGTGAATGGAAAAACAGGCTGGTACCCACGCGAATCATACGAAGTGTTTGAGGGCGCCACATGGGAAGAGCTCCCGTAAGATCGATACCCATAAGCCGAGTGGTAGTAACATCCCTGCGGCTCATAAGAGGGCCGACGATTGTGCACCTCATGGCTTAGGGCATCTAAGTCTCCACGGAGTTCCTTTAGGGCGGAAGCCGGAACGCGATGGCCAACACGCCCGTGGAGCTCCCGGGTCTCACGCCCGAGAGCATTTACAACTTGACGAAGGACCACATGCCCCACCCCATCTTACCCGACAGGGAGGCAGCTTGACCTCCAGACCTAACCCCAAGGGCAATCTCGATCGTATCCACGCGATCTCGAAGCGATGGACTTCGTGACGCACGAGGGAATCCGCAGAGCCCCGACCCAAAGCTGAGGGTCCAGGAGTATGAGGGTGAGAAGGAGCCTCGTACTCAAACTCGTGTGAGGGCCCCTCCTGCCCTCCTTGATCTGAACGGCGAGCTCCACTTCCATGTAAAGCGGGTCGTCCGAGAGCGGCGCTCTGGGGAAGCGTCAGCTGCTTGTGGAGAGGCGAAGGTATCCCTCGTCACAGAACTCGTGGGGGCCGGATGACTGGCTCCAGGCTGACTGCCCGAAGGCTGTTGAGATCTGGGATCAGAGACAACAGCCGAGCCTGCGGCTTCTCAGTCGCATAACGGGGTACTGTCTCTGGATTAACGGAACCGTACCCGCGCCCACCATGAGCGTCGACCTTAGATTGTTTAAGTTCCTCTACCACAGAGTGGAGTTACCGCTTAGCAATTAAGTAGGCAATCTCAATTCGGAAATCCCGCTGGCCCAAGACATAAGACAGCCAGCGATCTTCTCGGTGTTTTTTCAACTCCTGAACTGTGAAGTTCTTTAACGAGCCCCATATCGAGAACAGATCTTCTTCCTGGAGTGAGTTGTAGTGTTTTTGGGTTGTACCCAACGGTACCCCCACATGGGGGAGAGTCCACCACGACCATCCAGGTTTTTCGGAGAGTTGCGATTTCCTTTGCCATCTACAAAGAGTGGTTCGTTCTGAACCAATGTACCCACATAGGCGTTGTGAGAAGTGCTCTCATATTTAATGCCACGGGGAGATCGGAGCTTCGCCAAGAACATTGGATACCCAGTCTCCTCTTCCGGTAGATAGTATTCACCAGAATATACCGGTGTAGAAGAAGCACAGGGTGTTACCTCTGAGGTGCCACATTGCTGAGTAGTTTGATAAAGCTCCTGCTACTCATCGAGATCCTTAGAAATCTCTCGGAGATTGGTTAAAACTCTATCCTCTTCCTCCTCTTCGAAATCAGAGTTCCCAAAAATATCGTGATAGTCCATTGGTAGAGGGAACTCACGCAGAGAAGAGGTAGGAGCCGCACGCTACTTAGCAGCAGCAGCGCTCCCTTCAGCTCACAATAGAAAAGCCTCTTAAGCGGCTTGGGCTCGAACTTGACGTTCCTTCAAGGTCAGGTTCTTAGCAGGTGAGCTCGTGGGGGCCTTCTCTACCTCTGATGCCTTGGAGTCATCCGCAGGGGTCTCCGAAGTTGTGAAGGCGTAGAATTCTTCCCTGATCCCATGGTGTCATTATCGAACTCGAACCCTGTGTTCAGTGGATTATTGAATTCCAAGGAGTAAGCCTCAGGGCAGTGCTTCCGATAGGCGAACCGGGCATTAGACTGGTCGTTAGGCGACACGGAAAGAGACCTCTTGCGTCGCGGGCTCCCTTTGGGAGCCGCAGCAACAGTCGAAGGCTTGCTAGCTGCCTGGAAGCAGTCTTGCAGGCTTCCGTATGCGGACGTTGTCTGTCGACTTGGCCTTAGAAGTCTTCGACCTTGCGGTCTTAGACTTAGAAGGCGCAGAAGCGCCGCGAGTGCTTGCCTTCTTAGGCATCTCGGGAGGTTGACGTGGAAACCTCGGTGTCTTGTACTAGCACAAAAGGCTTAATGAAAGCCGCAAAGCCACAACGGTGGCTCGTCGATGGGTATCGACAAGTGAAGGAAAGAGCACGGTGCTCTCTTCCTGCCTCCTCATTGGTTGAGGGTGACCTCAATCTAAGTGGGAGGATGTAACGGGATTACATGAGGGGTACCCCTGATATGGTACCGCCTCTAAACGTAGATACTTGTGACGATGTGCCTCTGAATTTTCTAGGCACACCCGCAGCTGCTCAGCCGGGACAACCCGTGCACACTGATTCAGACAAGAGATGATGGTTTTCGAGATGGGTATTGAGTGGGACTCCTGGGCGTATTGATGGTTTGGACTTTGGGGATGCAGAATTTCGGCTACGGAGAGGCTCACAGGTTGGAAGCGTACGCCCTGAATGGGTACCACATTCAGGATTCAACATCGACGCTCAGTCCGACCGCCGACTTCTTGACGGCAGGTATCCAAGAGAAGGAAGTAAGTGCCCTCGGAGAATGTATCTCAAGGAGCAGCCTACCTTGACGGAGGCGAACATTACCCAAAACACCCTGAAACCCCAAGGTTTCCACAATTACGACCCTACCTACACATGTAAACCCCAAGATTGCCTCCCTCATCCTGAAAGTTCGATCGCTGAGCGGATATGAAGGCTCCATCCGAAGTTATGAAGTATACCCCGAATGTACATCCCGAATGACAATGCATCCTGATTGGCCGAGTGACTATCCAAGAACAAGACCGAAGCTCAAGTAGTCCAAGATAAGTACAGTCCGGAAGTCAGTTTGCTGACATTCAAGTAGAGGCAAGACAGTGCAACTCAAGAGTATCACAATCTGATTACTACATCGTACAAGGACAAGCCCGTGCTGTCGATCCTAGAAGAGCCAAGACATCGCTGATGAGTGTATGCAGATCCAAGTTCGACGTGACATTTCAAATATACTGAGATCAAGCCTACCCGAGTGTGACCTCACGAAGTAAAGGAAGACCGCCAAGAAGTACCAGGACTACCAAGATTGAAGAAGCATTTAGAATGCCAAGAGGTAGAAGATAATTTTAAACAGAGTTTGATTTGCGTTATGAAGTACAAGTGACTTCGAGGTCGCTTCGTATTGGGAAGCTTAGGTATCTTCGACGCACAGGCAACTTAGGGAGGTAGCCGTACTTTCTAACACATCTCGTCAAGGAAGGACTACCTGGAGGACCGCTCGAATTAGGAGGGCCCCAGAGTGAGGACGACCAAGGCCGCGTTAACTGCGTGATAACTCTCAACACGTTCAAGTCGAATTAACTTGGGGACCAGTGGGCTTGAACACTCGGAGTGATCCAGTTATTTTATTTGCTAAGTTGCTAGTGGACACTCCGAGTGTCCCTTGCATTTCATATTCATTTCCCTGCGATTTCAGGAGGTTTGGTAGTGACCACCCCTAGGATTTGACTGTTGATTACTGTGTGTTTAGGAAAGACATTCTATTGTTTCCCTCGAGTATTTCGAGGGTGGTGCGCGTAGGGCATTCCGAAATCTACCTGTATTCGGGCGTGCTAACTAACTGACAGGCTGCATATTGTATATTCAAACTCTGTATTGTTTTAGGCTACCTTTTGGGAAGAAGGTCTTTACTCGTGATCTCTCAATCCACATTCAGGACCCCCAGGATACGTACAACCTGGAAGTTCTTACATTTTCTGTGTGTCTATCTTAGGAATTCAAATACCCGGTGAAACCCGGTCCGCCGAATTAATCGACACCTATAGGGATTGCACAAGGTCACACACCAACCTGGATCGAGTCTAGTACTTGATCCAGGACCTGTACTACCCGAAAAATCGGTTCTTCTCGAAGGACCACCCCCCACACTTTCCGGGCGCACTATACTTTGGGCGGTAAAGTGTTCACCCACTTCGCCACATACTTCTGGGAGAATTCGTTTGTGAATACTCTGTCATAAGTGGTGTGGGTCGCACCACTGCCACGTAGGTCGGGTGGCTGAGGGCCAGCCAATAGGTTTTGACTTTCACATACAAATATAGGAGCAAATTATAGTTAAATAGTCATTTGTATCACAGGCCAAATTATCTAATTAACCATAAATAAATCAGTCTAAAACGTACGCTTAACTGGCCCCTTCAGACCAGGGACTAGTGAACTGCCGTTCACTTAGAGTTTGTAAACTCTTAATAGCACGCTTCCTCAAGCAAAGTGCTCGTGTGACCCCGTCACAAAATATGTCAGATTTGATTAGCAGGTCCTGAGCTTCTGATGGGTAGCGACGAGTATTGGAATACTCAAAATATACATGTATGGATAGGTGCCAGTATCAGTAGGACAGTCCATATTCTGGCAGGTTTGTTTGATCATACTTGTCTTGTCAATTTTCCGTATTCTAATCCTACACTGTTGACCGTTTACGCTTCAAATTTTTGTCATCAACGTTTGCGAGATACATTTTGTGCGTACATGTATTGCAGATGTACGTACAGATGTCACGAACGCACAACATTTATATAGGTATTGAATCCAACGTACTCGTCGCTTGCTCCCCAGACTATCGACAAGCCACAACAGTTTGAAGTCCATTCTTCAAATCATCTCCAAGACCCCAAGTCAACCACCCCAAGAACGAGAATAGCACCAGTGACAAGAATATGCAACTGATCAAGGGCTTCTTCATTTCCGCCATTGCCATTGCCGTCTGCTTTGCACCTGTGGACGCTGGACTTCGTTCTGGCAACGAAGTCGACCGCAAGCTCTATTACTACAAGCCGCGCGACCCCATGAACCGTGCCTGGGAACAGAACCGTACTCCTAAGCCCAACCACTAAGTTGTAGTGGTTTACACGCTATTCTGTGAGAGCAGGTAAAACACGCTGTGGTAATTGCTCAATCGATGGACTTGCAGTTTGCTATCGTCAAAGATTTAAATGCACCTACAACAAAGTTATTTTATTGTGTTGTAGCATGCAATAGGTGAACACGCTGTTAGATCACACCAAGGAACTCTGTCCATCTACTCTGCGTCCCACTTAGCGAGAATTATGGTCTACAAATTGTAGACTACAATGTATCCCTATTGTGTTATTGAGTACCAATACAGTAGTACACGTAACATACAGTCATTGAAAACACTACTCCAGTAGCTATCTTCGATGCCATTTAGAGTGGTGTAGAGGCAATTCCGGATCATGCCTGACCTTGTCACTCACGATTTATCAACGATAAATGCCCACGTTACCAACACTTATACGAACGATCAACGCTTCATACACCGTACATGTACGGTAAATTCCTTTTGGATGAGTAAATTGCGTCAGTGGAGCACGACAGTGGATAGAGATTGAAGATTACGACAGCTTTTCGTGATCGATATCGTTTTCCGATACAAGAAGTTATTCTTGCATTTTATGTTTTGTAGTCATGCAGATATCTAGCAATGCACCTAGTCATTATTTTTGTGGTGTGCATCATGCACAGTGCATGACATGAACATCATCGCAGTAAAGAAATTTGCGTCGCAGGCACATTGTCAAAGCCATCCCAGGCATCCATCAGATCGCGTATGATAATTGTCAAGTTGTGGGAAATTCTCTGGATTTTAATCCAGAGTTTCTACAGAGAAGTCATTCTACCCAAGATAACTTTGGAATATTATATACCGGATACCCAAAATAAAATCTCAATACAGTTGCTATGTATAGAACTTGTCAAAAAACAAAGACTGATACATTTAATATGTTTTTTGAAATTTCTTGACAAGTGGGGGTTATTCTTCTGTTTTCTTATATATGCAATATGTCAAAATATTCTAAGTGATAGGTTTAATACATCATTGATACCATCGAACCTGCAGTTTTAGATAGCCGCTGGATATTTAAAAGGTCCCAGTGAATGTTACTTGTGGCGGCTACCTGCAACATCAAAACCCAAATCACCCAGGAATGTTGTCTGAACCGCACGGGTTTAAACAGATATTGTGACAATCCCGCGAAAAAACCACAGCTTATAGACCCGTTCGTGATTAAATGGTTGCATGATTCAAATGTGCAGCACGCATTATAGGCTGCATGCTATGCAGTGGTTGCACTCGCACAGACACACGCCACGGAAAGAAAGGATGCACGACACAGGCAATGAACTGGGCAGCACAATGTATAGCTATTTGGTAACTCAATTTTAGAGAAATGTCAAGATTATCATGCCTCAGCGATCGTTCACTGTGGTTGTGCAACAAGTCCCCTTAGTTCCTGCTTTCGCTCTCACCAGTGAAAAACGCCAGGGCCTAACAGTGATAAAGATTATTCTTGGTCCATTGCGGCATTCAACACGGCATTCTCCTCAACGTTCGTCATTTTACGTTGCTGTCACTCGAGTGAAAACACTGTGTCAGCTGTATCTTATGGAGCCGTTATCGCTAAGTTTTCTTAAGTATTTCACTCCGCTGCAAGATGCACTGCAGGAGAATTCGCGCCTAGAAGCTTTAGAATCCGGCAGCGATTACTTATGTGTTCTCAACCCGCTAATCTTTTTCAATCGCATTTTGCAGCGAAAACATGTTTAGTATCTTGTTGCTGAGAATTTTAAGATGTAGGTGTCACTTACTCTCGATGATTTTGATGCACCTCGAATTGTCACAAGCATTTCATATATTTCATAACGCCTAGTTGTATTCAATCCAGAGCTTCCCCGTGTATGCCACGGTATTAGTATGAAATTGTAATGATGAGACTGTAAATTCTCCATTGATGACGGAGTGAATCACACTGGCTTATAAAGGGCTTTCACCAGTGTTTACATACGAATAAGTGGACGTACAAGCATAAGGTTGTCCAGGTTAGTCTAACCCGTAGTAAGGTATGAAGTTACTCTTCAATTTCCACTATGTAGTGCAACTTACACCACACAATTCGTCAAACGCATCAAGAGCAAAGGAAAGTGCCCTCAACTGGTCCATGGCCTCATCATTGCAACAATTGCCGTTGGTTTGTTTGCACCTGCGGACGCTGGTCTTCGTTCTGTATCAGCGAAGCAAAACTACAACTGCAAACTCTATTTCTGCAAGCCTCGAAACCTTGCTGATACGCATGAGCCACTAACTTCATTTGCGAGCAAGTTAAATAATTGTAATAACCTGCTTTGATATTTGAGAATTCAATTACAAGGCGATAAAATTTCGCGACTTGGTCTTCCTCAAAGTGTGCGATGCCGTGCAACACTTTCCATATTTCTTGAAATGTCGATCTCTTCTTTCAGCTCGATGAGAAGTTCAGTAACCCACAATTTCGCCTTGTAAATATCCAGCTTGTGTTGAGTTCTCTTGCAACTTAGTCACTTGAGCTCGTCTCTCTATTACGGCATTTCGTGCGAGTATTTATCGCTTTACCCTCGTTCGCCGGTTTGCACTCGTACGAATATCATGCTGCTATTTGTCTGATAACTTTCGTAATCGTAGAATCAGCATCACGTTCACCTGGAAGTTTGCCTGTGTATTGGATTCAACTTCTATGTAGCAAGAACTGCACACGGCCAAAAAGAAGCTCCGATTGTTAATAATCTCGATCTGGAATGGTAGTTGTAACGTTCTCAATTGCTGTTGGTAGCGGCATGACGCCTGCTAATTCACAGATACGAAGGCGCACAGCCTGCCACACAAGACCCACCATTTTCCATCGGGGAGATTTCGTTCATCCTGAAAGGCATTTACCCCACAAGTAAGTGCTACCACCCAGCGATTGAGTATGTCTGCATCTGAAGCAACGAAAATGTCGGTGGTTTGGACGTTGTTGTCTCCAATGTCCTAGTCGCCAAATTGGAATGAAAAGCTGTGTTGTGGATCATCATACAGCACTATTCCCTTGATATCGATCAGCTTCACAAAGTTTTCCCAGTGTGAGTCTCAGATGCAAATTGAAGTGTGGATTCGTCTTTAGTAAGTCTTAGTGTGTGGTGTTTTTCCGGAAGTCGAAGCAACTTGAAACGCAGGGAAGGGCAGGTGTCGAACCTGCTGGAGACTGGTAGCCTTATGTATTGGAAAGTCACGTGTGCAGTAGCTAGCGAAATGAGAACTGTGAAAGGTAGACACCGCTGTCGCTGCCTACCGATCTCAATGTAGCAGTATGAACATACAAGACACCCAGTCAATCCACTTGGATCTCTGGCTGGCTGTTTCTCCAGAATCCTGTAATTGTTATCGAACCCATAAGCACTGGTTCCGACATCGCCAAGGTATGAGCTGACTCTGATTGCACCAGGTTAAACACCATTCCTCTGAGTGACTGCTGATTGCAGCAACACGTCTCCAGTCTATCTGTGATGGATGTGGATGCACCACATCATTCACTGTCTGATCGTCTCTGGGGTAGAGGTGGCGACATCTCGATTACACGAAAATAACGTTAAATGCGTTAAGTAGAGATTTTAACGTTACGTTAACACCATACGAGATTGTCAGTGTTTCGTAGGAGACATCTTGGATTTTGTATGCTATCGTAGGATATATATCCTCAATAGTTTCCGCCATAACAAATGTTGCACACGCAAATATCTTGGTTATTGTATTATACCACGATTACAAATTGTGTGGCTGTAGTTTTGACGCCAATTTTTCCGACGAATCGGGGGAGCACGCGATTGGACAATAAACAACGCTCAAGAAGGGGAAATCGAAGTAGACGACATGCTGACTTGCACTACGCCGATAGGGAGCAATCCAAGCAGATCATCGAGCGCAGACCACACACCAAGAACCAGTGTTAGCGCTATGGAAGGCACTGATGGCTTTGAAAGTGGACATATTCCCAACCTGGTATTAGATTCAACAAGAGAAGTTGGTGTGTTTATTGCTGTCAGCCCTTCACGATTACCTAAAGGTGGAAATGGAACCGATGATCACGAAGTTACAGCAAAGGATGTCAGAGAAGCGTGTGTATCATCAAGAACACAGCAAGCTTACCGAGGTAGTCTCCGAGCTTTGTCTAAGTGGATCATCGAAACGAAAAAGAATAAGGCATCAGCCTATTTTGACAAGACCGGGGAAATATAGTTGACACGATTTACACCGGCAGATTTTGAAGCTTTCCTGTTAGAAAAGAGGAAAAAAGTGCGCATTAGCACTCTTAACAGATATCGGAGCGCACTCAAAGACCTGTACCGTCGGAAGGAAGTACCAATTCCTGTCGCGTACGACAAAAGTATGGCTACATTTTTCTCTGGCCTCAAGCGTATGCAAGCTGCTAAGTATCAGGCCAGCGCTCCGAAAGAATCCGGAAAGGATCCGTTGCCATATTCACTCTACCAGCAGTTGTGCAAGACGACACTAGAGAGACAGGATGCTGGATTTGCTCATTTCTTCTTAACTACTCAGTGGAACTTAATGTGTCGCTCGGAGTCGGTGCAAACGTTGTGTACACAACATTTAAGTGCTCATGATAACAGTGTTGGATGCACGATGCATAAGTCGAAGACTAATCAGGAAGGTAGCGGTCCTAAGGATCCACGGCACATTTACGCAAATCCATTGAACCCCATCACGTGCTGGGTCACCGCACTAGCTATCTATATTGCGTGTCGTCCCAGGGCCTCTTTTTCCAGGATCGCACCAAAAGGTACGCTTCGGTAACACACTGAGCCATCTGATTACTCAGATGACAGGTCTCAATCACTATGGAACTCACTCTATTAGAAAGGGTGTAGCCACTTTTGCATGCAGTGGAACAACTGGTGGGCCTTCTATTGCTAGTGTATGCTTACGAGTAGGTTGGTCGCTTGGAGGCGTTCAAGATCGATACACTCGTTACGAATCGGCTGGTGATCAATATCTAGGTCGTGTGGTGGCTGGAATGCCTCTAAATCAAGCTGAGTTTGCCCTCCTTCCCCCTCATTTTGCAAACAACCAAGACCAAGTCGTTCAAACCAGCATTGACGAAATGTTCCCAGTAATGAAAAGTGGCAGCAGTCTCCAAGATATTCTAAAGCTATGCATGGCTTCACTGGTTTATCACCACGATTATCTAAGACGGACCTTGCCAACAACACACCCATTGCTGTCTACCTATTTGTTTCGCCACCAAGAAATTGTTGTTCAGCTGCGCAAGGCGTTAGTGCAGGATAACTCCCCATGGATGAAGCCGACGGGAATTCCCCCTTACGTTGAAGTGTACAAGCAATTGAAGTTGATGCAATCTTCCATTGACAATTTACCACCAGTGCGGCTAGAAGGAATATCAAATCTCATTGAAGAAAAAGGTATTGCAGCTGGAAACATCACTAAACAAATGCTCGAGTCTACTTTTGAAAATTTGCTCGAACGAGCGGGTATTGTGCAAGCTAACCGTATCGTACCCTCCCAGACTGCGATATCGGAGGACAGCGAAACAGTCCACTTCTACAAAGGTAAGTTTCATTTGTTGCCTGAGTCGTTTGAGTTCCCACGCACGGGACCTTTTGGTGCTTGGATGATCTGGTGGTTTGGCGATAAAGCGCGTGGTTACCCGCCTCTGCGGAAGATCCGACCACATGACTTGCCGAAGGCTAGTATGGGCAAACGATTCTCAGACTGGTCGAGGATAATTCATCATCTCCGCAATGCTATTGAATCAACTGGTGAAGAAATCGCTGACAACATGACCGATCGCAAGGCAACCGAGCTATTCCAAATTGCCGTGAACAACTTAGAATTACCTTCGTCAGAACGAAAGCGCCGACTAACTGAGCTATCGGTAACTACCGTGCTCCGTTTGATTCGAGAGCGTCAAAGTGCTACAAAGCGCCAAAGATTATTATAAGCCAATAGATATCTTCATACCATTGGTGGATTGCAATCCTACGAGTTTTACAGATAAGTGAATTGCAAGAAAATGCAAATATTGTGTCTATTTATGTAACATATAAAACATGATATACTAGAGAAATTATGTTGTTAGTTTTGAAATTTTTGCAAACCTTATTATTGGTGGCAGTTTGCTTGTAATCGACGGGAGTTTATGGCTGGGTTCACTTAGGCGACCTAAGTTAGGCCCACCACAGCACCATAACAATATGCTCAGATGTCTCTACACGCTACGGTAAATATGAATTATAGAGTGCATCTTACGAGTATTGTGCTACCTCTTCATCAACGCGATCATCTCACTGAGACGTATTCGCCGATATAAACACAAAATCACTCGCACTTCGCAATTCGCTCCGTTTGGCACAAGTGGATCAAGGGACACCTCCAGCGCCTCTTCCGGAAGAGGAACTTTCTTAAATCGGTGCGAAGTCCCCCGAGTGGGTCCGATTATTAGAGAAGGGGTGCCCCAGTACGCCTAGTGCGGAAGCAGCGCCGCGCCTGTGCGATTGCCACAAAGATGTAACAACTACGCTGCAGCACATGGGACCCGGTGATCCTCACGTGTATTCAAGACCGACACCAAGGCGTGGAGGGCCTGACGACCCTCCACGATCAAAGATCTCGTTGCCAAGGCACAGAGGACCTGGTAATCCTCTTGTGTTCAAGTTTTCCTACCAAGGCGTGACGAGTCCTCACTGAGGACACTGTGCACCCTCACGTTCAGTTCTAGCTCCGTGGTGGTCTAAGAACCTCTATGACTTCGCTCTGTCGCGGCGTCCGCTGAGGCGGTGTCGTTCGGCGGCAGTGAACTGGGTGGAGATTGTGGATCTGCTGCGCTTGTCTCGACAAGAGAGCCAAGTTTTGTCAGCTTTGGCAATCGGAGGGTGTCAGGACCCTTCAAGTCTCGTTCTAGACCGGGTAATACCCGACTGGTTACCGGTGCCGGCCTCCGGGATCTCTGCCCCCTGTCCCCTCGTGGCGCGAGTTAGCTGATAAGCAGCAACCACCCTACCCGTTTTCCAGGTACATAAGCTAACCCCGGACGCCCGTCCAGAAGACCCGCGTTTCCAGTGCCCCAGCTTCGGACGAATTCGTCGAAGCGAGTCGACTTCGATAGGAAGGGGGGAAGAAGACTTCAACGTTCATCAAGGAGCAAGCAGTACTATGTTCAACATTGCGACCCAGGTCTGGTGAGCCTAAAAATGTCACGTTAGCACCAAGCACAGAGGATTTGGCGGTCCTCATGTGTCAAGTTTCGCCATGTTCAGCTTCTGGGCTCCGTAGCCCTCGCATCGTCGGATCAACCGACCACTGAGTATTTTTTGGGCTTCAAGCCCCCAGCGATTTCAGGAGTGTATAGTTAGGAATTCTAACGCAAATGCATGACCTCTTAACCACGAAACAC
Organism: Phytophthora palmivora; assembly: GCA_008079305.1. Lineage (NCBI taxonomy): Eukaryota > Oomycota > Peronosporomycetes > Peronosporales > Peronosporaceae > Phytophthora > Phytophthora palmivora. Next base: position 214,752 of record VOQZ01001959.1, read on the forward strand.
AAAATCACTCACTGTATCGTCAGTAAGGGCACTGCGCCGCTTTGTGACGTGTTTCCAGCCGTGGATAACGCTCTCTCTGATGGTACAGATGTAGCGATGCACCCGAGCTACCCGTATTTTGCATGCCCAACCGTAAGAGCGTCGTCAGGTATTGCAGCATGACAGTCACCGGAGACCAACACAATAAATTGCCAGTACGCCTTAATGCGCTGTCTTGTCATCACAAAGAACCCATGCTTCGGCTTCTTAGCAAATTTCGCGTACATAATACTGGCGTTTCATTTTGGACAGGTGAGGCCTGTTTAGCCAAGGAGCGTCGTGGAATTGGTCGCGATCGCGGAGATACACTTGGTCGTTGGGATCTTATGGAGGCGCGATGGCGAGGTGTTCGAGGAGATCGGAAAGGTGTAGAATACTGGTTTATCGGAAATCAGGCGTCATCACTGATCTCCATTAGTTGCTTGAATGGGCTTGAGTACTTGACGGAGAATTGGAGAATGTTTTTTTTACTTTGACCAACTTTGATTTGTACAGGAAGTGTTCCTCGTCGCTGGTAAATGCAGCTTTGGATCATGACACTGGTCCGACCAGGTGAGTGGGATCACATTGAACTAAGGGGCTGCTAAGTCCCGAATGTTCCAGTGGTACCTTGGTCTAGCTTCTACTGCACGAGCCGTATCTAAGGAATGCTACTTCATAAATCTTCCATCTCGCCTGAAGAGAAGTTGCTTGTGGCAAAACCTATAACTTATTGATGGGTTTTGCCATTTTCAATGATATTGGAAAAGTGATTGGCTCATTTCGAGGGGAGATCGACCAATGAGCGGTCAATTCGGAAGTGAGTTAGTTCGTGTTAAACAACTAACTTTAACCCTATTTTACTGTTATAGAAATAACGTTAATTTACGTTAAAAAAAGTAACGCCGCCACCTCTATTCTGGGGTTTCTCGAGCAGCTGGTGGAATCTGGCTTTATACCCATTATACACCACACAGCCCCTAAAGCTTGATTCTACCGCCTCGCTAGTCCTGCTTCCCTGTCACAACCCTGGCAGTCAGTTCCTGTCTGGCCCTGGTTAATCATGGTCAGCCTCCATTGCATCAGCGCCTTGAGGAGTGCTGCTTCGTACTGTTCCTGTATGCCAGCTTTGTGTCACCAGTAGTCCGCGAGTGGGTTCGGCGGCTAACACTGCCACCTGCCTCTGTAATCTCAGCTCACCTTTGGGGTCGGCGGTGCTGCGAGGGGCGTAACCGTCGATCTTGAGCTGCTCCTTCAGTCGTAGTCAAGTCTGATTGTTCGCGCTCAGATCCAGGTTGAGCCAATAACGTCTGCTGCATAGCGCCCGCTAATTCACCTCTGTTGGACGCCTGAACGTTGTCCGGCGAGCGATCAGGTGCATCCTGGTTCACTGCCGGTTGTCGTTGTTGCTGGCGAGACCGGTTATGCTTCTTGCTCCGTGGCTTCTTCTCCAACAGCGGGGTTACGGCTGCATGTTCTTGCTGTTGCTGTTCTCCACCCATAGTCACTCGCTGCCAGTACTCTTGGAGTTGTAGATCAGTGGTGACTACGTACTCCTTCACCAATATTTCAATGTCTCGGGCCAGGCTACCCAGCAGTTCGTACGAGTCCTTAATCGACTAGAGTCCTTCCACTGCACCAACACCTCGTAGTCATTGATCTTACGGTTCCATCGGTGGCGTTTGAGCTTCTCCACCGCAAGGACGTCTCCATGTGGTGAAATGTGTTCCAAAAGTTCCTCGGTCACGTTCAAGTCTGCATAGAACTTCAGTCTAGAGGCATGTACATCCAACTCGGCTCCTGTGATGAGGTGTTGAACACGGAAGGAGTGCACATCATCGCGCACCACATGATACGGGCCAACCCAGGTGACAAGCAGCTTGTCGCCGCTCTTTTCGTCAACTCTCGATCGTAACATGAAATCGCCTTCCGAGAAATTCACAACATTCTCTCCACGTTCCAGCTCTTGTTCAATTGCCACTGCTTCAGTCGTCGATCTTCAACAACCTTGTGCATGTCTTGAATACTGCAGCGCGGATTGGCGAGAAACATGTCGATATCAGCACTGACAGGCACTTCACACAAGGCTTGAGCCTCGGGCAGATAGAACTCGCGGAAAGGCGTTGGGCACGGTAGTCCTGTGAATAGCTCCACTGGCGCTTTGTTGCCGAGTGAAGGCACCGCAGTGTGATTGAGACTGGACTGTACCATAGGCACCAAGTATACCCAGTCCTTGTAGTGACTCTTGTATCCAGTATCATCGTGCGAATCACTTGTAGGATGTCGTGGTTCACGCGTTCTACGGAACCACTGAACCATGGGCAATGTGCCGGAGTGACAGCTCACTCACCACCTCGTTCTTGAAATGAGAGACTTGGTCAGATATCCAGGTGGGCGGCTCCCCAAATCGGGAATGCCACGTAAATAGCGCTTCTACGGTCACTGTACTATCGTCGGTGTCTGCTATTACAAGCTCACAGTAATGGGACGCATGATCCTTCAGTACGAGCAAGTACTCTCACCCACGTAGAGATAGTCGAAATGTATCACACCGTTGTGCACTGAACACTCGATTGTTTCACCCCAAGGTCTGGGGATGATCTCCCCCCTTTTGAATGTAGACACAGGCGACACTGACGAACAAAAGTCGAGGCCAAAGCTTGTAGGTGCTCGATCACAAAACGTCGGCGTCAATGCTCCACCATGGCGGCCCCTCCTCGATGTCCTTGAGCACCACAGTGTGCGATCACAAATAGCCGTTGGAGAAGGTCGTTGGCTTCAGTAGGAATCCAAATCCGGTTGTTAAGCTTGAGTACACCGTCGGTGGAACGCTCGGTTCCTGCAGGTGGTTCATAGAGCGACTGCGTCGTCGAGATTTCCACCAACGTTGGCCATACGAAATTCGCTTCGTCAAGAGGGCGAAGCGGCGGGAAGCTCGGTTGCACTGCTTCCACCACCAGCTCCCGTCGGGCGGCATCATCACGGAGACGCTTGAGTGTGGTGACAATTGGAACATGATTGCCAGGCCACCGACTGATCATGTCGGCCCATACGTTGTTGTGGCCTGCAACATGCTCGATAATATAGTTGAAGTTCATCAACGTCATGGATCAACGCACCAACTTGCCCTTCACATGATTCTTGACACTCTCATCAGGGACGAAAACATGGACAAGGTTTCGATGGTCGCAAAACATTCGAAACCCTTGCGGTCGTAGCGGTAGATAGTCGAGCTTATCGCATGCAAATGCGATCGGGAACGCTTCTTTTTCAATCACTGTCCAATTGAGTTGGCTACCTGTAAAGATACCACTCATACATTCCAGTAGACGATGCTGTTGATCTTGAATTGGTATTTTGTTGTCCAAGTGATGAAGATTTTGGTGTCAAAGTGATGAAGACCGTCTGGATGGAGAAAGGCCTCACCAACATTGTGGAAGGAGCGATAGACCGATCCTCGCTTACAAGTGCCGAGTCAAAGGAGGAGTTCGACCAAAAGCAGACGAAGATCATGCGCATGGTGGGGACGTCAGTACCGCCGGATATTTTACATCAGATCCGTGACAATACCACTGGAACGGAGATGTGGGGCGCATTGTGTGAGCCATATGAAGGCAAAGCCAACAAGGCAGTAATGGCACACCGTGTCCGAAGTCTGAGTAACGATCTCTGGCGCACGAAACTCGCCTCAGGTGGTGATGTTAATAAGCATTTAAGTAAGATGTTCAATTTACGCAACGAATTGGCTTTCGTTGCAGTATACTGTGGAGCACATCGACATGATTGCGATGCTGCTGGAAGTTTACCAAACCAGACTGAGTTTGAAAATATGAAGTCAGCACTTCGGTACAAGCCAAAATTTGGGACGTTCACTCCGAGTTGCGTCCGAGACATGATACGCGCTGCAGATTCAAGACAGAAGGAATTCCGGGACAAACCGTGTAACGGACAGCGAGGAAATTCAAAGTATGAAGGATATAACGGAGGAGTCAAGGACAAGATCATATAGGATGGTGGTCGGCATGAGAAGGGGAAGGGTCCAAAGAAGGTCAAGGTGCGGGAGTGTTACATTTGTGAAAGCACAGACCGTTTGAGAGCTGATTGCCCTGAACGTGGAAAAGTCCAGAGCGGAGGTGGAGCGAAAGCAGATGAGCAGAAGCGGAATCCACGCGGGAACTTGACGATTTGGCAGAACGATTACAGATCACTTAGTCCAGATCACGATGACGATGATGTTGGGGTAGGGCGAGAATGCTGGACGCGATGGTACTAGATGCAGGCGTGGGAGCAGATGCATCCAGTGAAGACCGTGATGTTGTGAGTGGTGACGAACTTCAAGAGGTTGATAACGTAAATGAAGTGAATGATGAGTCTAATGACACAAACGGAGGCTGGTGGTATTTTGATACTGCGGCTAACGTACACATCACTGGAAACCGTTCATACTACGTTGCCTTCACTGAAACATTACACAGTCAGATAGTTTTCAAGGCTTGACACCAGCACTGGCATCATGGATTGCGGGAGTTGGAACAGTAGTATTAGTTACCGAGGTCGATGCAGCACAAGTAGCAGTGTACTTGAACGACGTCTTCAACGTACCCCCGTGCTGAACATGGGGTTCTGTCTCCGGGACTAGCAGCTGAACAAGGTCTCAACTTTGATTATGAGCGTGAAACCATGAACGTCCGGGTAATGGATGATGAACGTACAGTGATAGTGGCAACACCACATGAGGCAACGTGGGGTTTCTTTGTAACGCATCAAGCGGAAGGAGCCACAGTTGGACCACAAGATCGATCCCTATGTAGCGTCACTACCATCACAGGAGTTGACTCGCTGGCGCTTTGGCACGAGCGTCTCGGGCACACATGTACACAGTACTTGAAGACAATGGTTGACAATGGACTTGTGAAGGGAATGATGTTGACTCAGCGTCACCATGAAGAGCACTGTGGTGCATGCCATATTGGTAAGCAAAAGAAAAAACCAAATAACAAGAAATTGGACCGAGATGTGAAACACCCAAACCAAGTAGTGTACGTTGATTTGTCGATTCCAAGCAGGGAGAATTGTACGCGCTTTGAAGCAGTGCTAACTGTCACGGACGGTTTCTCTCGGTTTGTGACGATGCACATGCTGACAAGCAATGCAAGTAAGATGATCAACGACCACATCAAGTAGTACATACGGTGGACGGAACGACAAGCAGGTAGGGGAAAAGTAGGCGCAAACGGATCAAATATGTGGTTCAGCAAGTGCTGACAAAGGTGGAGAGTTTGTTAATGAAGCAATGAAGAAACGGTATCATGCACACGGAATTGAACATATTCATGTTGGTCCAAAGGGCTCTCAATTGAACTTCCGCGAAAGGACCCACCAGTCGATCGTCGAAATGATAAAAGCAATGATGCACCACGTGGGTCTTCCGAAAATCTTGTGGCCAGAACTATGCTCAATGCAGTATATACCAAGAACAGAGTGTACCACAAAGGCATTCAAGGGATTCCGTATAAGATGATGTTCGGCACCAAGCCTGACATTCATCACATCCGAAAATTTGGCTCATTGGCGTATGTGCACGTACCGGCGACACCTGGACGTCGCATCACGCCAACGCTAAGGTAGGATTTAATCTTGGCTATGCTGAAGATGTCGTGGGATGTAAGGTTAATATTCCAGAAGAGCGAACGGCAAAATTTGTAGGAGATTTACGCGTTGCAGAAGATGTAATTTACAGTGATCGTTACGACATATCGGTGGAAGATGCAGATATGGAGTTATTGCATTTTTCCAGAACAGAAGATACAAACTACTATGACGACCAGAGTGAGTTTGAGGGTTTACAACACCATCAACTCGAAGGGGGTGAGAGCGTCGCGGCACATCATGGTGCTACTCAACGTGGTACACGTGTTGACTTCGTGGATAATGGTAGTGAGTCGACGCAAACATGGCAAGCGCTATGGATACGCTTGGACGGATTAGAGCAAACGGCGTTACGGATCAAATCCCAAGCGAGTCGGACTCATCGCAGTAGACATAGCAGAGAACCCGATCGCTGGGCACACGGAAACGCAAGAGCGAACCGGTGATGAAGTACCGACAAAGACCTCACTGTCACAGCCCTTCACGGCCCAACAATGAGTGCAGTCATGACACTACAGAGTCACGACGACAAGCGCCGATGCATGATGCGCAACAAGATAAGGGGGTGACAAGTGATGGTGGCGATTCCGTAGCGGGTGTCGAAGGATCCATTGCAGATGATTGGGGGGTCAGGTCACTGGGAGATCAATCGAGGGTTTTTGCGTAGGTCATGTTGGTAGGTCTTAAGGTTTTGTTTTGGTGTCACTGTGGTCTCATATCCTCCACTCATTCGACTTTTCACACAATCCCAAATAGAATCCCATACAACGCCACACTTGCAACGACTCACCTCGCACCACCATCACGCTCTATCATAACAATCCGTGTGGCTACCCCTGGTAATGATGATCAAGTTCTACCACCCCAAGTCGATGTTGATCCTATCCGTCGATGCCGGCAACGCTCAACCACTAGGGGTCCAACCACAAGTAAACATGCCGCTAATTCCAGTGTTAGTACTGGCAGTGTGCGGATCCACTCGTATGAAACTGAGGGAGGTTTAGAAGGCGTGCATGAGAAGCCCAACTTCTAAGCCAATGGTGGCGATGATGTCATGGTAGCCATTACAGCTAACCACCGCTCCCACCGCTCAACTACTCGCCGCCGTACTGGAGGTCCTTGAGGTACTGGGTCAGGTGGAAGTGATGGTACTAACCCTAATGGGGATGGCACTGCACATGGTGCTGGCGTTCAAAATAAGCACCGTCACACGGATTCTGAAAGGGAGAGGAACTCTCGCTATCGCCGCGTTGCTGGAGGTGTGAGTGGGCATGCTCCTGATACAAATCGAGGAGGTGCTATCGGTGTCGAGATTTCCGGGGAATTTAGTACGGACACGGCTCCCTGGGACTGTGAAGCAGAACTCTATCAGAACACCCCGCCGCTTACAAAACATCTACGTCGAAGTTCTCATTCGTCATGTGGCGACAACCCCCAAGAGCAGACAGCGATTAGGAAACGAGACGGGCGAACGAAGCTGTATATCAACGGGTATGAGTACACACGAGCAACTAGTACACAAGTTAAGATTACATACTGATGCAGCTTTTATCGAAGTCAACGCTGCCCAGCAAAGCTCTCTTTCATCGCAGCATCAATGGATTATGATTTTGCCAACAACGTGTCACACACATGCATCCCACCGTCCATGAAAGTGGCTGAATCTCTAGAATCGAGTGGGGCTCGAGACGTTACGGCTGCAATGCAGCGAAATGTTGACAGCTGAGACATCGACGATAGCAACACCGCTTCAGATTTGGGACGGGCTGAGCACTAAGTACTACCAATCTTTAGAAGGCAACAGCATCGTGCGTGGAATAGTGAGAGGACAAGTGCTTAAACGTGTTCATCACGCATGTGCACTGCACTATGGAACTGACATGCACGGTCGTGTTGAAGTGCCCCCCATTAGGAAATGTTAAGAACAGCAACTTACTGTTTCTGTAATTCCACCACGTATGGGGAAATGGAGAAGGCAATCTAGACCGTGTGATCGGCTGGGTCAACCCAGCGCTTTTGAACCATCTTCGCTACGAAAACATCGCAGTTTATCTCGATGGCACCATCCGGCGCGAGCCCGACAAATTCGCGAAATGTGTGGTTTTGATGGTGTTTGACAGAGGTACAAGAATATAGTCTAGATTCCCAAGTGTTGGCGGAAATGAAAGCACGGTCGTTCACTACGCCACATGATAGTGTCCAAACGATGTCTGATCGAACACGGAGGCACATCCAGCGAGCAGAAGACTGCGATTTTGGTGGTCAGAGTTCGTAGCAATGGTGTGGTAGTTGTTGGCTCGACGACAGGGGGTATTTTGCACAAAGCGGAGTTATCCCAAACTTTTTTGCATTTGCAACTCTTTGTTGCAAAAAACGGAGTTCCTGGAATCTTTGTTGCAAAATGCGGAGTTCCAACGGAGATTTTCTTCGACAGGCTGCACACTAATGGGGTAACAACACACAGGCACACACTGGCTGCAGACAAGCAATCATATACTATCAAACATCCAGCCCACTATTCGTGCCAACCTCTAGATCACAATTACTGGGTTGGACAGCCCGCCTGTTGTGGCCACTTTGGCCGAAGTTTGGAGAGGAACAAGTTCACTTCACCTTACCGACTTCCTGGTGATATCCCCTGTGCTGGGCAGTCGTCTCCCCTTCTTCCTCACATCCTTCGAGCTGACCTTCGGTGGACGATGCAGAAGATTGTTGGTTAGTTCTTAATGAAACACTAACTGGATTCTGGAGCCAACCTCAGCTCCATATAGAGCAGAGTAGATGTAACGGGGTTACATGAAAGGGGTACCCCAGAAAGGGTACCGCCTTTAGAAGTAGAAATACTTCTACGAGTATTTGTTTTAATACTCTGATGGAGTGGTGTGGGCCACACTACTGCCACGTAGGTTCGGTGGCTGAGGGCCAACCAATAACATTAAACCTACCTTTTATATGCATAATTAGCTTAAAGTATAGTTATTAGGAGTTTGTATTACAGGCCAATTGGACCTAATTAACTATAAATAAATCAGTCTAAAACTTATGCTAAACTGGCTATTAAGTCCCCTCAGACCAGGACTAGTGAACTGCCGTTCACTTAGATTTGTATACTCCTGATAGCACGCTTCCTCTAAGCAAGGTGCTCGTGTGACCCCGTCACACTTGGTAGCACTTGTAGTCAATCCACGCCTACGCGGGTAGATTGACTACCTGAATCGTCAGTGGCTCCTACAAGGTAAGCCAGGATGGATAGAGGGGAGTTCCCTCATTTGACCGACTCTCAGTTTGAGTCGGTCCGGAAGATGGTGGGCATCTTTGGAGGAGATGCCCTCCGAAGCTTGGCGGCTGCTACGCCGGCCGAGCAGGTCGAATGCATCGAGGCGTTCGATACGTACGAGAGAGGGCTTATCGCCCACGTACAGGGGATGCAGACCCCCGTGGCTGAAATAAAGCCAGCCCAACCTAAGCCGTTGAGGCTTAAAGTTAATCCTTATGAGGGAAAGGAGGGAGAGAACCTCCACTTCTGGGTCCGAGAGGTAGAGCTCGCGATGGACGCGGCTCTAATCTCGACAGCGACTTCGGGTCGCTTTCGCCCTGTCCAACCTAGGAGGTCGGGCGAAGACCTGGGCGTACACGCGCGAAGCGACAACACCGGTTGCTTCACAACCTGGGCTCAGCTGTGTCAACAGCTTAGAGCCGCCTTCCTTCCGGCGAACTATGAGTATCGCCAGCGGTCGCGCTTCCTTGCCTGTAAACAAGGGAAGCGTGAGCTGCGTGAGTACATCCAAAAGATGCGAGTACAAGCGGCATCTCTGGTAGGGAATCTCCTACCTGAACACATCAAGGTGACAGTGTTCATGGATGGCCTGAAGGTGAGCCCATCCCGCACACAGTTGTTCCGCGTGCACGCGAACACTATGGAAGAGGCGATCCAGGTCGCCCTCCAAGGGGAATACAGCCATCGACAGGCTCGTACTCCTACGTCGGTGTGGCAAGGCCACAATGCGTCGTCAGGCGCAGTGCAAGGAGCTCCAGCAGCTGGAGGTAGCACCGGGCCGGTACCCATGGAACTGGGTACGGCCGTACAGAGCTCCATCCGTTGCTACGGATGTGGGAAGCTCGGGCACATGCGACGTGCCTGCCCTGCGGGAGGGCAAAGGAAGTTCCCTTCCAAACCTAGGGGCTCGAGGGGCCCGTGGCAGAAGCCGCGACCCAAGGGCCAGGGGAACTGGGGTCACCAGTAGGGGCGGGGCGCCCTACTGGGGAAGATCTAAGTCCCCATGGTAGGAGTGCGGACGGCGCACGCCATGGAGGCTTAGCCCCTGAGAGCCTGGGTGCTCTCGAAACGAGAAAGAGCAGCGGCGGACTGCTCGTGGTACACGCGAGTGTACGGGGATATGGAGATCCCTTCAGGATCCTGATTGACTCTGGGGCGTCGACGAACTTTGCTCGACGCCAGACGGTCGCGCGGAATGGCGACAAGTATGCCGATGCTTTGCGAGAAAGCAAAGGCAGGGGCCAGGCCTCGGTGAGACTGGCCGATGGTACGGTGGTTAACGTACCCGGGGTCCGTATGGACCTGGCTGTAAAGTTTGAAGACTTTGACAGCACGGAGTCGTTCCTTGTCCTAGACATGGACAAGTACGACTTGATCCTGGGCATGCCGTGGCTCGAAAAGCACGAGCCCTGGATCGATTGGCGCGGCAAAGCCATTGGGGCTAGCCGGCCCGCAGTCTCCGACAGAGCTTTGGTGAGTAATGTTCCCACCTCTGTCCGGGACTGGGGCGCCAGAGATGGTCGCCAAGGCGCTTACGCGCCCGAAGAAGTACTGGGAGTCACGGACTCCAACGAAGATGTTGCGATGAGCCTCGCAACCGGTCGTGAGACCAAGGCTCATTGCCAAGCGTGTGGGATTGTCACGATGGCAAGCACCAACGCTGAGAGTCGTCGCGCCGTATGGGCCTCGACTGTGGCAGTGCCGGACGGCACTGACCAGGCGGGTAACATAGGTCCGCAAGCAGCAGAGGCTGCTAAGGAGAGCGCTAAAGGCGTCTCCTGTGTGGGTAACATAGGTCCACAAGTGGGTAACATAGGTCCACAGGCGGGTAACGTAGTTCCGCAAGCGGGTAACATAGGTCCGCAAGCAGCTGAGGCTGCTGGGGAGGGCGCTGAGGGCGCCTCCGGTGTGGGTAACATAGTTCCACACGAGGTCGAAGAGACCGAGAAGATCGGGAGCGCAGTATGCGTCTCTAGCGTGGGTAACAGCGTTCCACGCGGGGTCAAGAAGACCAGTACGAGTGCGGAGGTGTCGTTGAGCACCTCCCGTGTGGATAACCAAGTACCACACTCGGAGTCTGAGACTCCACCGGCACGGCCGGTCGAAGAGCAATGCCATGTCTTCGACGGCGTGTCCGGTCGTCAAGTGAGGGCAGGTGCCGTCCATCTGGAGGCACTGCCAGAGGTGTCAGCACTGCCGAACCTCAAGGAATTGTCCGTGAAGGACTTCCTGGCCGAGTTGAAGGCCGGAGAGATTGTGGAGATGGTGCTCCTGAAGCCGGAGACCTCTCCTGAAGATTTGAACTCTTCCTCCGTAATGGACGAGGACGTCCTGGAGGGGTTCACGAAGCAGCGCGCAACGCGCTTGGGTTTTGAGATTCTCAAGAACCCGGAGGACCCAGTGTATCCTCTTGTGAGAGAGTACTCGGATGTGGTGTCGAAGCACCCACCATCCCAACTCCCGCCGGATCGGGGAGTTCGGCGCGAGATTGATCTCGTGCCTGGCACAAAGTATTGTGTCACGAGGCAGTGGCCTCTACCTCGCGAACAGTGCGAGGTCATAGATGCCTTCTTCGCCGAAAAGGCGAAGTCGGGCATGGTGCGGGAGTCGAAGTCCCCGCACTCGACGCCGACCTTCTGCGTTCGGAAACCGAACGGGAAGTGGCGTCTGGTTCACGCTTACAACAAGCTGAACAATGCGACGGTACCGGCGCAGACGCCGATCCCTCGCAAGGATGTGTTGCTAAACAACATGTCGGGCTGTACACTGTACAGTGCCCTGGATCTGGTAGACGGATACTACCAGATCCTGATGCGGGAGAGTGACATTCCTCTCACCGCAGTGAGCACCCCGAGTGGGATACTATGGGAGTGGCTAGTGATGCCACAAGGGCTATCAAATGCCCCAGCAACGTTCAATCGCTTGGTCACACAATTGTTTAGACCATTGTGTACGTTCGCTCAGACGTACTTTGACGATATATTCGTCCATACCCGTGCCGAAGGTGGCCAGACGGCTATGGAGTTGCATTTGAAGCACCTCCGTCGAGTGTTTGAGGTCATGAGAGCTAACAAGCTCTATGCCAACATCGACAAGTGCGTCTTTGCAGCTGAGGAGATAAAAGTCCTTGGCTGTTTTGTCAGCAGGGTCGGCGTACGCGCCGATCCAGGGAAGGTCAAGGCCATAGCGGCTTGGCCGACCCCGAGTTCGCAGAAGGACCTCCGGAAGTGGTTGGGCTTAGCCAACTATCTTCACAAGTACAGCGCAGGGTACGCTGAACTAGCTCGACCCTTGTCGGATCTCTTAAAGAAGGATGCCGACTGGGTCTGGGAGCGACAGCACCAGGATGCTTTCGACAGCATCAAGGCGAGCTTACAGCAAGCGCCAGTCCTGGCATTGCCGGACGAAAACAAGTCATTCAGCGTCGTCTGTGACGCTTCTGACTATGCAATAGGCTGTGCGCTGTTGCAGAAGGACGATGAAGGACACGAACGTGTCATCTCCTTCCAGTCCAGGCAGCTGAAGGCTGCCGAACGGAACTATCCCGTTCATGACAAGGAGCTATTTGCAATGAAGTACGCTCTTGTCAAATTTAGAGTTCACCTCTTGGGCACGAGGCCCTTTGTGATCTATACGGATCACGCGTCCTTGCGGACTGCCACCAACTCGCCGCATCTGTCGCAGCGGATGGCGAGGTGGCTGTCATTCTTCGCGGAATACAACTTCCGCGTTGAATACAAGCCGGGCAAGCTCAACGTGCTTGCCGATGCATTGTCGCGTCGACCTGACTATGAGCTAGCTCATGTCAGTCGGGTCACGACAGATCTATATGATCGGATACGCTTGGCGTATCAGGAGGACGAGAACTACACACCACTGGTGCAGTTCTTGTCCGATGGCAAGGACGCCAAAGTCGACAGGCTTACGCCTCGACAGCGGGCACAGCTCCATCGTTATGAGCTGGCCGATGGGTTACTCCATTACAGAGTAGACCCTAGAGATCCTCCTCGGGTTGTCGTTCCAAACGACTAGGATCTGAAGTATGACATACTTCTAGAGGCGCATGATGCGCCGATAAGTGGCCATCTTGGCCGGGAGAAGACATACCAAATGGTCTCTCAGACATTTTGGTGGCCCCGCATGTATAAGTGGGTGGCACACTATGTCAAGACATGTGAAACATGTCAGAGGTGAAGCCTTCGGGCCACGCCTCGGCTCCACTGCAGGGCCTACCTGTACCAGCAGATTGCTGGAAGTCGATGAGTCTCGACTTCGTCTTCGGTCTGCCGGCCGATGACAAGGGCAACACCGGCATATTGGTGTTTGTCTGCCGTTTGAGCAAGATGGTACATCTTGCTCCTGTACGTGACAAGGTCACCGGGAAACAAGCTGCACAGCTGTTCCTAGATAGCGTGTTTCGCTATCATGGTCTACCAGAGACCATAGTCTCGGATAGAGACCCGCGTTTCACGGGTGCGTTTTGGGACACCCTGTTCCAATTGTTGGGAACTAAGTTGCCGATGTCAACTGCGGACCATCCGCAGACGAATGGTCAGACGGAGCGCGTCAACCGCGTGCTCGAAGATACTCTGCGCAGTATCTGTGCGGAAGCACCTCGGTCCTGGTCGGACTAGCTTCCTATGGTTGAGTTTGCACTCAACAATGCGGTACACGCATCAACGGGGTTTACCCCGTTCTACTTGAATGGGTTACGACACCCCCAGGTGCCGCTAACCTTGCGGGGAGGCACTGTGGCCTCCATCGTAAGTGGGGGAGAGGCTCAGAAAGCCTTTTCCTCCCAGGTCTCAGAAATTGAGCCCGAGTCTTTAAGAAGACAGTTGTCGTCGTTTATAGACGACAGGCTGACGCTAATCAGCCGGGTTAGAGACGCAATGGCGTCGACCCAGAACAGACAGAGGAGTACTCAGACAAGAATGGTCGAGGAAACTTATCCGTGTTTATGGTTGGGGACTTGGTCCTCTTAAACACTAAGAACCTACCGTTAATGTTGGTTCGCTCCATTGGGAGTAACAAGCTGAAGCATCGCTTCATTGGACCCGTTGGGGTCCTCGGCAGGCACGGCGCTGCCTATACTATCGACCTCGTGAGGTCAATGGCGACGCACCCAACGACTTACGTGGGGCGTCTTAAACGGTACGATGGTCCGTAGGATCTTCGCCCTGAGAGGGCAGAAGAAGATCAGGAGTGGGCGAGCTCCCCTCTTCAAATCGAGGTTGAGTCTCGCGGACAACACCAACAGGAGTTGTCAAAGCCTGCAAAACGGAATGCAGGCTGGCACCCATGCGGCTCACAAAAGAGTACGCTGGGGCCGCACGGTATGAGCTCCGTCAAGAGCTATACCCATAAGCCGAGTGGGAAGAATACCACTGCGGCTCATAAGAGGGCATGTGACCGTGCGCCTCACTGGCAAGAGCATCAAGGCTCGGACGGAGTCCCATTACGGCGGAAGCTGGGACTCGGCGGTTAACCCGCCCGTGGAGCTCCCGAGTCTCGCGACCGAGAGCGTCCACATCCTGACGTAGGACATCAGGGCAGTTGGTTTGCCAAACTGGGCGGCGGCTAGACCGCCAAGCCCAATGTCAAGTGCAATCTTGATCGCATATATTCGATCACGGGTTTGATGCACTTCGTCCTGCAGAAAAGACTCTGCAGGACCAGGACCCGAAGGTCCCGCTGGATCAAAATGAATTCCAGCTGAGCTTCAGCTTGGAGCTCCTAGACTGGGCAACCCTTGTGAGGGACCCAGTGACCTGTGCAACTGAGGAGGTATTCTCCGGCTGCACCGAAGGGAATCCCCACAAGGGGTGGAGACCTCCCTTGGTCTCAGACTTCTTCCGAAGTCTAGTAAATTCCTTTAAGGGAATTTGGTGCGGTGCAAGAAGCACGCACCTGGCGGCCTCTATGTTCTCGATGAGTAGAGACACGCCCTTAATCAGGTGGCGCTCGTACGCGCCCATGGAGGTATGACCTCCTGCCAATGGACGTGGGTCCATGAGTTGCTCAAGGAACAGCAGAGAGCCATGGCCCTCATGGGGGGAATGCCCTGGAGCGTGGGTAAGAACCCAACGCTCAGTGTGAGTACGCTCACGATGGACTGGCTGTCTAGCCAGTCGAGCAGCAAGTAGTTCTTCTTGCTGCTCATCGAGGTTGTTCGCAACCTCAAGAGGCTCTTCGTTATAGGCCTCATCAAGATCCTGGTCGCTTATGTGAAGCGACTGAGAGGCGCTGCGCTTCCTGGCGCTGGCCTCATTGGCATGGTTAGCCGTGTTGGTAACCTGGGCACGTCGTTTGCCCTTTGCCAATGTCAAGTTCTCAGGAGGTAAAGCCTCCTTGGCGTCCACGTTGCCGTGGCCGTCATTGGCACCACCAGCTGTGGTGCCTGTGTCCGGATTGTTAATCGCGGACTTGGACTCAGTGTTTTAGTCCTTACCCTCGTCGCCAGGGTAGGCGACAAGGGTATCGTCAGTCAAGCTGACTTGAGACTTGCTCATGGACCTGCGAATGGACCTTGGGTTCTCGCAGTGGTCCGGTAATGACGACGGAGATCGTCTGTGGAGCGAGCTAGTGCTCGCTGCCACGTCAGGTGCATCTTGCACCTTGTTTGCTTTCGTAATGACATCAAATTATGTCTTGGCTTTGCCGCGAGGCTTAGCCGTCTTTGACTTTGGCTTCGCAGCCTTTGTCTTTGTGGGCGCAGAGGCGCTACTAGAGCTTCCCCTTCGGGGCATGCTCTGAGGTCGACGAGGAGACCTTGGGGACGTAATGGCAACGTGCCTGGAGCTCTGTGAGAGCAGGGAGCCGTAGCGCAAGAGCTCGGCGGCCCGTCGAAGAATTTCGACTCTTCGAGTGAAATGTGAAGGGTTCACATTTGCCTCATTTTGATTGGGTGAAAATCCAACCTAAGTGGGGGAGGATGTAACGGGGTTACATGAAAGGGGTACCCCAGAAAGGGTACCGCCTTTAGAAGTAGATATACTTCTGTGGGTATTTGTTTTAATACTCTGATGGAGTGGTGTGGACCACACTGTGGTGTCAGCCACACTACTGCCACGTAGGTTCGGTGGCTGAGGGCCAACCAATAGCTTTAAACCTACCTTTTATATGCATAATTAGCTTAAAGTATAGTTAATTAGGAGTTTGTATTACAGGCCAAGTGAACCTAATTAACTATAAATAAATCAGTCTTAAACTTACTCCAAACTAGCTATTAAGTCCCCTAAGACCAGGACTTGTGAACTGTCGTTCACTAGGAGTTTGTATACTCCTGATAGCACGCTTCCTCAAGCAAGGTGCTCGTGTGACCCCGTCACATTATCACTGGTATGACAGTGCAAAATGATGGTTCAGTAATAGCCTTCTCCAGTTTATCTCGCGCGTATTCAGTCAGATCGTGCCCTTCGTCTCTCCGCAGACGCACGTCCACTTCTCGCTTTCTTTTTCTCATTTAGAATTGGATAAACTGAAATGGCAACATTCCATATTAATAATATGATATTATGACTAGCCGCATACTAACGCCCCGCTTTGGTGCATGACTTCTGGTCTGGAAGGCACGCGCCCGCGACGATGCTGTCTGCCTCCACAACAGGGGCAAGTGGTGACAACGACGGATCGACGTCATGCTGCGTAGGTCGTACAAAAAGATTCTGCCGACGTGCTCTACCCGTTCCCTGCAACTCCGCTTTTTGCAACAAAGAGTTGCAAATGCAAAAAGGTTTGGGATAACTCCACTTTTTGCAAAATACCCCGACGACAGACGTGGAGATAAATCATCGCAGGAGGAAGAGTTTACACTGACGACAGAGTACTGCTGCGCTGTATTCAGATGAGCCTTCAGTTCATAGAAATCATTTGTTCTGCAATTGGTCTCGTCTGCATGCATATCTGCTATATGAGTTGTCAATTAGACACTCTCTGTTAGTTATGGACACATTTGCGTTCAGACATGCTGCACACACAAATGGCTGGAGTCTCCAGTGGAGACCACAGAGATTCTGGAGCCAATGGCAGTTTTCAAGTCTCCACCCACGAAGGACATGGAGGTAGGGAACAGAGTGATAGTTGGACACTTGGAGAGCCTTAATATTTTCTATTGCTTGTTTGCTAGGCGCAGTCTCAACTCCTTCCAATCGTAGTCCATGTGGGTGAAAGACGTGAGCAGTGGTTAACGGAACAGGGGGTTTCTGAGTTTCTCGTACGTGTTCTGTGTTCGAAAAGAGCGGCAAACACTGATATCCATTGGGTATGGGAAGAAAACAGTCAGAAAGGGAATGCAGGCTACTCTAGAGTATCTCGAGGAGAAGCAAATTACAAGTGTTACGGTGAGTACTTCGTGGATAGTAGGGTAACGTCCGTGCTGACGGATGGCAAATGATGCAGGAGGAAGGGTTGAAGGCAGTGTGGTATGAGTCTGAGCAAGAAGCAGTGAATGAAATTGTAGCCTTGATTCATCAAGGAATTGATGTCAAGTCACCGGACGGGGTACGACACTGCGGTCAATCCTTGGTGCTTGCAGAAGATATCTCATGGACTGTTATGTTTTGCGCCAGGGTGACACACTTCGTTATGCGGCAAGACATGACCTCATCAATGTGGTCTCGCTGTTATTAGAACGAAGTGCGGATGTAGCTGCTCATGACGAGGTACATTTTATTAGCATGTACTAGAGCCCATTTTAGGTGTGAAGTTCGTCTGAGTGTTTTTTGTTGTGGTGTTGGTTCTGGTTTGATTTAGCATGGCGAGACTGCTCTTCATTATGCTGCACGCAACGGCCACACGGAAGTGGTCTCGTTGTTATTGAAGCATGGCGCTGACGTAGCTGCCTCGGATAAAGTGCGTCTTTCTAGTCGCAGCTGATACGGACGATTGTCGTTGTGAAGTTGGTCTGAGTGTGTGACTGTTTTGGTGTTGTGGTGTTGGTTCTGGGTTGTCGTAGGATGGCTCGGTCGCTCTTCATTATGCTGCACGCAAAGGCCACACGGAGGTGGTCTCGTTGTTGTTGAAGCATGGCGCTGACGTAGCCGCCGCCGATAGTGTACGTCTTTCTAGTAGCAGCTGATATGGACGATTGTCATTGTGAAGTTTGTCTGAGTGTGTCACTTGTTGTTGTGATGGCTTTGTTGTTGTGATGTTGGTTCTCGTTTGTATTAGGGTGGCGTGACAGGTCTTCATTATGGTGCAGTCAACGGCCACACGGAAGTGGTCTCGTTGTTATTGGAATATGGCGCTGACGTAGCTGCCGCCGATAGTGTACGTCTTTCTAGTCGCAGCTGATACGGACGATTGTCATAGTGAAGTTCGTCTGAGTGTCTGACTGGTTGAGGTGGTTTTGTTGTTGTGGTGTCGGTTTTGGTATGTCTTAGGATGGCGGGACCGCTCTTCATTATGGTGCAGTCAACGGCCACACGGAAGTGGTCTCGTTGTTATTGAAGCATGGCGCTGATGTAGATGCCGCCGATAGTGTACGTCTTTCTAGTAGCAGCTGATACGGACGATTATCGTTGTGAAGATGGTCTGAGTGTGTGACTGTTTTGGTGTTGTGGTGTTGGTTCTGGTACGTTTTAGTATGGCAAGTCCACTCTTCATTATGCTGCACGCAATGGCCACACGGAGGTGGTCTCGATGTTATTGAAACATGGCGCTGACGTAGCTGCTACAGATATGGTAAGTTTTTCTAGTAACAGCTGATACGAATGATTAGCGTTGTGAAGATGGTCTGAGTGTCCGTGTGTGCGTGTGTCTGACTTGTTGTGGTGTTGGTTCTTGTGATGTTTTAGAATGGCAAGACCGCTCTTCATTATGCTGCACAAGAAAGCTACACTGATGTGATCTTGTTGTTATTGGAGCATGGCGCTGATGTAGCTGCTTCAGACAATGTACGTTCTCGCTAAGGCCAATGTATATTAGCAGTATCTGATTCATAGTTCACGTTTGTGTGTGTTCGGGGTATATATACGCAGGATGGTTTGACTGTACTACATCATGCAGTAACAAGTGTCAGCCCTGAAGTAGTCAACCTGCTATTGGACCGAGGTGCCGATGCTCATGCACTTACTAAGGTTTGTTAGTCCAGTCCGAATGTCAACGACGCTTCTGACGCTTTCGTTGGTTGCAATTGTTGTTATATACACAGGAGGGCCACAGTGCACTCAGTCGCATGATTCTAGTGAAGCAAGACATTCCAGACGACGACTATCTTGCTGTGATTCGCTTGTTGTGCTCGCAAAAGCAAAAAATCAAGTTGCTACCATCGACTCAGGAACTACCTCTGGAAAAACATCAGTTGGGAATGCTAGCATGTGCCCAGTATTGGCAAGATCGTCACGAAAAGAATCAGGAGCTGTTGGAAGTCCCCTCGGAAGTCGTTAAGAATGGAGAAGACGCCGTCAAGTCGTATCTGGCTGAACTGGAGAAAACGGATGCAAGTAAATTAGTTCATCGACGGAAAATTTGCGTTGTTGGTCCCAGCACTTGGGGAAAAACCAGTCTCATTAGATCGATGGCTGAAGGAGTGCCAGTTGACATTTCTCCCGCTGATCGAACGACTGGCATCGACTTGTTTTCTCTGGAATTTAGAGAAGAGGGAGAAGGAAACGAGGAGACAGTGACACACCACGATGTTACGTTTTGGGATTTCGCTGGTCAGGAAGTCTACCATGTGGCACATGCAGTATTCTTCTCCAAGCGTACACTCTATCTTGTATGCATTGATCTTCAGGCGTACAATGAAATGCTCAGACAAACGAGTACGAAAGCGAAGATGCAACGTAATGTATCCAGGCAGCGGTTCTTTGAGAATCATATTCTTCGCTGGATGGTTTTGGTCTTGTTTCGCCAACCAGATGCCCAGTTCAAGCTAATTGGGACGAAACAAGATAAAATCTCTGACTCAGCTCGAATTGAAGCTGTTAATGACATCAAAATCCGTCTGAAGGCATTCCTGGAAGATAGTAACGGTATCGTGCAGATAACAGGAGATATGGAGAAGGTTCTTAAGCATGAGTTCAACCAGGAAATATTAACAGCAAGCGTGACTAGTGTGGAGTCCATCCAAAAAGTGACAGAAGCCATTTAGGGTGCTGTCATTAACAAGCGTGGTCTCAGCTTTCCAATGCCAGAAGCGTATACCAAAGTCCTCCAATATATCCATCAGCAACGATCTGCTACTCGCACTGCACAGCAGGATCGAATGGACCAAATGATCGTGTCAGTCAATGAGCTGTGCGGAGACTTAATGAAAATTCCAGGTCTTCAAAATACAGACTGTCGGGAGATTTTACGGGTTTTGCATGAACTTGGAGATGTCTTGTGGTATGAAACGAACGAGTTCAAAGACTGGATAATTCTCGATCCTACCGTCATGCTCGATCTCGTCCGCGAGGTCGTTAATCACAAATATGAAGTCGAAAAGGAAAAAAGATACAAAGCGCTTTGGGCTGACGGTACGCTACCTCACTCGTTGTTGGTGACATTTTCGTCGTGGAAACGCTTGGATAGTATGGGTAAAAATGGTGAGCTGGTGCATCTATTCAAGCGTTTACTTCATCACTTGAATTTGGTGTATCCAGTAAACGATATGGAGATGATTGACAAGGCAGATATCATCGTGCCAATGTACTGGAAGGCGCGAGAAAAAGCTAAACAAGCTCTCAAACCATTGACAAAGCAAAACACGATTCTGGAACAGAATTTTGGTGGTAGTTCGTATATCGCAAAGTGGCGGTACTCGTTACCCATTGCCATTTCAGAGGCAGTGTTCGTGAATTTTGTGGTGAAGTGTTATCGCCCTTACGTCCATCGCGAAGTTCGAGAAACGCACTTTGAGAGTAGTGTTCACGGTGAGTTTCACGCCGCCATCTACATTGGTGCAAATGAAAAGTACGATGATATCACGATAGAAGTTGCGGCAAGCACGAAGAAGTTGGCATGGGCGGAAATGATGTACTTTATCATTGATATGGAGAGTATCCTGAAAAACGATTACCCTGGGTTAACCGAGCGTACGAAACTCCAGCGGTTTTTTGTTGATGATCAAGGAAACGACCGCGACTTGAATCTTTTGATTGCATGTTCTGTGGACGAGGCTCGACTGCGGCAAACAAAGGCACCATGGTTGCCACCTAACTTCGACTGGTTCATTCAAAAAGCTTGGGAAACGCCAGATGTGTTTGACAAGTACCGATTGCTTCATCGAGTGGAAGTGTTAAAAAAACTAGTCGTCACCAAAGATGAGCGTCGTTTACCTGCGCTATGGTCATTAGCGTATCCTGAAAAGGGCGAACCTGTTGAGATACGCGTTCATAGTGATTTCTCAGGCAAGTGCTGGCATGACCCCTTGAAGATCCAGATTACAGACAACTTCTTCACGAACCATTCCCAATATTTCCAGGTAATTTTTCTTTGCCTTCGTCAAGGAGGTTAGTACTAACTCTTGATGCCGTACAGGTGGGTATATCTGTGCTCTCGATTGTATCTGGTGCTATTCCCATCCACCTGGCAAGTGAAGCGGTGGTCCAAGTTCTAGCTGGTACGACTGCTTGGTCACGTTGAAGGCTAAATATCTTCTAACATTTTGTATGTTGCACCAGAATCGAAAGTGGCCCTAGATCAAGCGACTACGGTCAAGGCCGTTCTTGACCGAGCTCATTTAGGTCCAGGCGAAGAGAAGTCATCAAACGAGTTGGGTATGGGACTGGCAGAACGAGAGGAGTTTCTACTGGCGTTGTTAGCGGAACATAACCAACCGCTAAACAAGCGAACAATCGGAGATGCCTGCGAGTTGCGTCGTGTTGCCACTGGAGATGGTCAATACCTCTGGGTAAATCAACAAGAGCTGAACGAACTCGGGGATTATATCAAGTGTGAACCTGAACCCTGTGCCCCGATCAATCCCAATACAATATCACTTCGTATCACTGGTGCGACGGGATCTTGGGATGCGAAGATCTTCTCGAAAATGTACTGTGAATGGAAGCTTTCGCATGGAATGAAGAACCCTGAAGTCATCAGCGATACCACCAAGAAAGCAGCGATTACGAGTACAGGTGCAACATGGGGATCGAATGTTACGATTCTGAACATTGGCTCCATCAAGGAGTTGCACGACTGCACACTACATGTTTGCGTGAAGCAGACGCGTCGCCTGACTGGCTGCTTCAGGTCCGTAGTCCGCTGAAATGCGTTGGATTGCCTTGTGACTAACTGAATTTGTCAAATGCACGAATGACAGGGGCGACAAGGAAATGGCCAAAGGCACGAAGCAGCTCGACGATGTTGATGAAGATTGCTCCAAAACCCAAACATTTGATGTCTCGATCGATATGGGTGAAGCTCGCACGGTGGAGTGTCAGATCAAAATCGAGTTCTGAAAGACGGCAACCAGTGTAGCGCTCAATCAATACATAGCACTCACGTTATCTAGTTGCGAGCAGTACTGCACAAAGTGAGGTACACGAGCCTTGATATTCTTAACCGATGTTTCTTCAATAAGAACTTTCTTAGTGTCGTTGTTGTCCGACGATGACCGCTTGCAACGAGCATATAATAGTAGCGAACTGTCTATGAATGTTTCGGGGCTAGGCAAAGAAAAAAGATCAAAACGAGGTTGTCAAAACCCACCGCCTGAGTTCTTATTATTCCTGCAGACATCTAATCACACCAACTTCGAGTCGTTGAGAGCGCAATGAGAACTAGAGGATTATTTTGCCAGCAAGTTTTATAAGTTCCGCGAGAAACTCTATGCATTTTGCCGATCCAAAACAATCTCTGCCACCGTGTCGAGCAAATTTACTATCGCATTTCCTGAGCCTAGAACCAAGTTCGCTTGAATCCGTGTTTTTAAAGGTTCGTTGAGAACATTTATAGAGTACAATAATCTCATCAGACACGTTTTCCACGACACTTGTGATGAGAAGTTCAATAACCCACGATTTCGTCTTGTACATTTCCCTCTTGTATTGAGTTCCCTAGCAACTTTGTCATTAGAGCGCGAGTGTTCTGAGATCTCTCTTCTACGGGCGTTTTGTGCGAATATTTATCGCTTTACCCTCGTTCGCTGGTTTGCACTCGAATAGCGTGCCGGACGGAGATTTGATCAGTATCATGCTGATCGTAATCGTAGAATTAGCATCACGTTCACCTGGAAGTTTGCCCGTGTATTGGATTCAACTTCTATGTGGTAATCTCAATCTGGAATGGTAGTTGTAACGTGCTCAATTGCTGTTGGTAGTGGCATGACGCCTGCTAATTCAAAGATACGAAGGCGCACAGCCTGCCACACCAGACCCACCATTTTTCCATCGGGATCATTTCGTTCATCCTGAAAGGCATTTACCCCACACGTGAGTGCTACCACCCAGTGATTGAGTATGTCTGCATCTGAAGCAACGAAAATGTCGGTAGTTAAGACGTTGTTGTCTTCAATGTCCTGGTTGCTAAATTGGAATGAAAAACTGTGTTGTGGATCATCATACAGCACTATCCCCTTAATATCGATCAGCTTCACAGAAATTATCCCAGTGTGAGTCTCAGATGCAAATTGAAGTGTGGATCCGTCTTTGTACTACGATTCGCGTGGACCACATCACCCTACTGTGCTGTACTACATAGTAGAATGCTTCTTCAATGCCACTTCACACATTTCATCCAATACATTTTTTCCTTTATTTTATCCAGTCATCTATCGTGTAGCTTTCCGCGCTATTGCCCGCCCACTCAGTCCTAATAAGCAGCCAGAAGGCCAATCGGAGTAACCCCCGCGCTGTCGATGGCGGACTCGGACGCGAGCTCCGGCTCAAGCAGCAGCTCCAGCTCTGACTCCGTGTTGATCCGCGTGCCGCTGGACCAGAAGCGGCGCAAGAAACTGCGCGCACAGCTCCAGGAAGACCAGCGCCGTCAACGTGAGCGTCAGTCATCTTCCTCGACATCTTCAGGCCAGAAAAAATGCACTCTACCACTCAAAACAGAGCCAGATAGTGACCGCAGCAAGGTGCAATCCTTCCCCCGTTGTTTCCAGGTTTTTAACGTGCGTTTTAACGTCAGAATCGATTTTTTTCTAATGGTCTAGGGTGAACACATTTGCGTCGTTTGTGAGCAAGAAGGCGATGCGCTCGTGGTCTGTGCGGGTCCCTGCATCTCTGCCTTCCATGTAGAGTGTCTGCCGTCCACCAGCGGAGCACTAGAAGCGAAGGACGAGGCGTGGTTGTGTCCCAGCTGCAAGAACAAGACTCATGCATGTTTCCACTGCAAACAACGGGGAATTGAAGCCCTTAAGGACGATCCAGTGGTGGATACAAGCTCAGACCCAAATAAGAGACCAGTCCGCAAGTGCCGCGCGCTCTCGTGTGGCAAATTCTACCATCAGGACTGCATTACGCAGTTCCCATTGGCCAGAATTGCTATCAACACGCATTTCATCTGCCCCCTGCATACGTGTGCAGGGTGCAATCAATCGGGTGCACAACAGGAGGCTGTGAGATGCATGAGGTGTCCTGTGGCGTACCATGCGCGGTGTTTACCGCCCAATTGTGTACGACAGATCTCGTCCAAGTTGATTATCTGTCCGAAACATACAGGGGAGATGAAGGGGATGCAGAGACAAGAGATGGACTCGAGTGTGGAGGAGAAACCAGTGGTGAAAAGTGCAGTGTCCAAGCAGTTGAGTGAAGTGCAAGCACAAGAGGAGAATGAAGAGGAGGCCATGAGTGAAGCATCGGTGGTTAGTGCCAGTAGTGCCAGGAGGAAGGAAAAGCGGGAAAAACGAGAGAAACGCGACAAGAAGAAGAAGAAAAAAAAGAAAAGAAAAGACAAGCATAAAGAGAAGAGGGAGAGTCTCGCCTCGCAGGCTGATGATGAACAGGACCACAGGGACGAAGAAAGCAGTGGGAAGAAGCGAAAGCGCAGCAAAAGAGAGTCGTTGGAAACGGATGGAAATACTGGATCGCAACGTGGTGATAAAGGAAGTCCTTCAATCTCATTTAGCCACCACACGGAATCCAGTGCAGTTACTGTGGCTACTCCGTCCATAGCATCTGCTGATACAGGAGCAACTCGTTCGCCGACATCGTCATTCGCACTATTTGAAAGTCCTGCAACAGCTACCAAGCGGATACAAGAGCGTCTTCAAGAGGCTTTGGGGAAGAGCGATGACGATGATTCTGATGCCTCGACATCCACTCCGTCTCTGAAGAGGAAGCACTCTAGTAGCCACATGAGTGGGTCTCTCAGTGGAGCTGCCACTCCTAAAGAAGTGAGCTCAGCGGTTAAGGAAGACTACACAACTGGATTTACGTCACAGGTTGAGCAGGATGAAGCAAATAAGAGTACCAAGTCACCGGTACCTTCCTCTCCGGTGCCTGGGAGTCCGTCCGGTGATAAAGATTCTGCTCGATCGTCCGCTGAAGAAGATACCCCCGACTCGAAGGCCGAACGTAAGAAGGAGCGTCAACAGAGCTATGATATTACGAATGACCGTTCTAGCCAACGTGAGCATCCGCAATCTGTTGAAGGTGCTTTAAAGTTGGAGATCCCAAAGTCCCCTTCAGCCAGTGTTTTGATTCCGTCGTCATCAAGTGCTGTATCAGGTAACTTGGTGCTCAAGCATGTCCCGAGCGAGGATGAAGATGACGACGAAGAAGGTGGTGCTGGGTCTGCGACACCTAATGCAGATTCGACACCAAGAATCGCACGGCATGGTAGGGGACCGGGGAAGAAAAGGAGGAAGAGCAAGGCAAAGCGGGAGCGCGCGCTGAAAAGGGAAACCAGCGAAGAAGAAGAAGAGGAAGGCAGCGAGGCCAAGTGGGTCCAGTGTGATAGCTGCAAGAAATGGCGGACGGTGCCAAGAGACTTCAATTTAGACGCGATGCCCAAACACTGGTACTGTAATATGAACACATGGGACGAACGGTTCGCGTCATGTGCTGTTGCCGAGGAAGTGCTGAAGGCGAATCCATCACCTCAAGCAGCAAAAAGAAGATACAAGCTTAAGGCGAAGTCCAAATCGACAGCATCCAGCACAGGGGACGATGGTGGTTACTCTTCTTCCGGGTCGGGTACACTGAAAAGATCGGGAGGTTCGTTGAAAGGCTCTGCTACGGACATGACAGCGTTGGAAGAAAAGGAGAAGGGCTCTAGATCTAAAAACAAGGACAAGGCTTCCAAAAAGCGCAAGATCACAAAGCAACTCAAGGAGAAGTACCGCGAAGTCAAATGGGTACAATGCGAGAGTACACAATGCGGGAAGTGGCGCGTCGTTCCAACATCGATTAATTTCGATCGATTGCCGGCGGTATGGTACTGCCACCTCAATACGTGGGCACCTGAACTAGCCAAATGCAGTGCACCTAATCCTCCGGAGGTCGATACATTCTTGCTGAAACAGGCCAAAAAAGAGGGTCGTCCATCCAAGAAAGCAAGGACATCCTCAGCTGATGCGGCAATAGCATCATCTGTGTCAATTGCCTCAATTGGTGGTGGCATGACTCCAACGTCATCTGCTAATGATCTTACTTCACTAAGTAAATCAAATTCGACAAAACATGGGAAAGGCTCAAAGTCAACTGGATTTGGAACAGGAAATGCTTCAACAAGTGGTATGGGCATTGACAACGCAGACAACGGCAACATCAACGTGGACAACAGTGGCACAGGTCACTCTACCAAAGGCAGGGGAGGACGGGGACACAGCGGAAACGCCAATAGTGCTGGTGTCAAGAAGACGGTGCTCGAGTGGGCACAGTGTGAAAAGTGTAATAAGTGGCGCAAACTGCCACAACACATAAAGTCTTCTACGCTGCCTGATAAATGGTACTGCTCGATGAACCACTGGGATCCGTCACACGCTAAATGCAGCGTTCCAGAGGAAGCTGATCAAGAACCTCTACCTCTACCACCACACCCAGGTTCGCAGTGGCACAAGGGAGGACACAAAGGTCAGCGCACGAAACGAGGCAAACTGAGCTATTCCGAGTTGCTCTATGGAAGCACTGGACAACTGCGGAAAGCATACACCTCCGAATCATCTACACATTCTTTCGAGTACGAAGGTACGACCTACCACCGCGATGACCAGTATAAACACAGCAGTATGTATGTGTCCCCGGCGGCGATAGCTGCTGCTGCTACGATGGCAGGATGGAGCGGTAGTGATCGGGTGAACCGAGAGACAAGATGTAGCAATGAAGCTAGTTCCAGTAAAGTGGATGCGGTTGCTGCAGCTACTCCTCCACAGGCAAGTGTTGATCAAGTGGCTGCATTGGTACTCGAAAGCATGGACTTACGCCGCCGCCGCAGCGTTTCCGAACTATTCGATGCCGTTAATTCGGTACGAGGATCCGAAGCAGCAGCAACTGGTCTTGCTTCGCTTGCAGTAGTCACTGCAGCCTTGGGCCAGCTTGAGCATCGCGGTTTGGTGGAAAAGGTTGATGAATTTTCCGACGACAATGAAGGAGGAGAATCGCCCCACAAGCGAAGGAGGGCGGATTCCCTTTTCAATGGAGCGTTCTCGTTACCCACCCACTACCGCAAGGTACCAACAAGGCCTCTAAAGGCTTCCAAATGCTGGAAATTTGGTACAAACGTTGTGGCACTCTCGCCAGTGAAGGACTCATAAGACAGGTGCGTGTTCAAGCACGTATTGATTCTCACCATCAAGAAGGACTAACAGAAATCAAATGTAAGTGCATTATTCTCTCAGTGGTTCGATTGATAGCTTCCTTGTAGTCTATGGTCTCTTTGCGACTAGGCTAGAAGTGACTGACTGTTTTACCAAGCTCCTCCAGCCGACATTACCTTCAGAAGCTCTCGCCGTTTACGATGCAGTTTGGCTTCTTTGTCTACAATGACCAGCGGATCGAGATTTTCACGACAGTATTGCTCGAAGAACACGTTGTTATCCGAAACAAGAGGTTCAAGCATGACGCTCGTAGCAGATTGACCCATCATTTGTCGTTGGAAGACATCTTTGGCAATTTGACTCGACACTGTGAGGCTGCTGGGGTCATGCAACAGAGAACTTTGCCTAACTGGAGATTGTAGTGGGGATACGATGGATTTCTTTGATCGCGAAGCTTGCGGTGAAGATGATGGCAGTTCACCGGCCATTCGTAAGAACATGGTTTCAAGTAAATCGACGGAAGCGCCTTGAGTTGTGACACTGGACGGTGGAACAGGAACCGAAGATCCATGTACAGCAGAGTCGTTTGAAAGAAATAGTTGCTTGACATTTGAGCTGGTCTACACAAATTCGATGAGTAAGAGGTAAGCTTGTGACTGGCACATGATAGGACCAGCATGAACTCACCAGTTCTTCTTGACGCTGCTCAAGCATTTCTGCGAAGAAGGGAAAACACACGAGGAGAATGTCACGCCACCTGTACAGGTTCACGTATGAAGGTGTCGAAATTGTAGCAATGACAACAAGAACCTCCTGATTGTTCATGATGCTCATTGTACTACAACTTTGTGTTGATGGAGGGTTCACGGGTTGCACAGTTGAATACAGCGGCGTCCGAATGCTACCGATAACCTCTGCAATTCGGACATCGTAGAGCATGACCATTCCGTTCGAGTACTCGACGAGTGCCACTGGAATATCTGCAGTGACTGTTGCTTTTGCGAGACCTGTCATTGAGACAGCAAAGTGTGGAGATGTTTGGTGAGTGCTGGTGGATGATGGTATTGGGGTTGCTGGTATCATTCGCGTTAGTACAGGTTTTTCGCATTCCCGGACGTCGAAGAAGTATAGACGCTGTTGTTGTTTGGATAGTGCTACGACATATCCGCCCTGGCAATAAATGACGTCGCTGATCTCTACGGAAAGCCCAGACCCCGAAAACTTTGATTTCGAGCGATCCATCTTGCTATCTGTACTTCCCAACGATGAGAGGAATGTGTAGTCGCGATCTTGGACCACATCCCAAACAACACTTGTACCATCTTGACACCCCACTACGATGTACTGTGTCGTGATATCCTGTGATGAAGCTGTTATCTTGGTCAAGTGCTCCCATGATTTTGTAGGAGTCAGGAGTACAGGCGACGTTGGGCTTCTTGTGTTGCACTGGGGCAGTACATATTTTAGCAACTTGAGTTCAAAGCACACAGCAAAAGCGTATATGTTCGGTGCAGTTCGTGTCCGAGTCCGGTGTGCACATGGTGTCACGAGGAAATGCACTGTTGGTTCTAATTCGCCCTCCAAGAATGGAGAACGGGTTGTCTCGAGGTCAACCTGAAATGCAGGTGATGACAGTGTTAACGGATGAACTCCTGCATCTTGGTTGTTTTCATCACGGTGGATGGCATACAAGGCAACAATCGCAGAGTTAATAAATGTGGTCGCAAGAAATTGTGAGTCTGGGGACAGCACAATGGAAGAAATGGAGGGTTCTGGAGTTAGCTTGGGGTTGATGACCGCAATTAATTCACAGGAAAACTCGCTCGACGTGGTGTTATCGTCTGGACTGAGCTGTGGATCTGTTCTTATCGCGTATACGCTCACACTCTCGCGCGTTGTTGATGCAGACGGCTTTATATCTGAGCTCGGGTCTTGATTCACAACTTCGGTAGTTGTGGTCTCTATGAGGTGAACAGCAAGACAGCAAAGCTTATCGTTGGAAAGGTGTAATGCGCTTAGCTCCTTAATTACCACGTGAATCTGCTTGCTTGTGTCTGCGTCTGTGGTTCCAGTAGGAGTTGGAGTGTCGGCAGAAAACACGATCGGAAAGTCTCCAAGCACCTTGACGGCTTCAGCTGTTGTACTAACAAGTCGCAAGAATGGTGTTGTGTTGGTAGAGTGTTCCGTCGGATTGTGGTTGATAGCAACTACCACAATGGGTAGCAAACAGTGAGATGCCAACCCAACGACATGTGTGTCGTTATCAAGTGGAAGTTGCTGAGTGGGGTCGCATAATCGTTGACTAGCGACGTCGAAATTATTTCTGTGGTATTGATCATCACTGTTAAATCTCGAGGATTTCGCCCCACTTTCCCCGGTGGAGCTGTTGGCTTTGAATCGGGTGCTTTCCGTCGTTATGACTTCCCAAGTTCCATTGAAAATGTCGTCCCAAATATTTTTGATGCGACGATATGGTTGTGGCAGTTGTGGGAATCGCAGATCAGGATCTATGTGATCGGCAGGTGCATTCAGTGCCATCCAGCGAAGGAATTTCGTAGCTGCTATAGAACCATTTGGTTTTTTGAAGTGATCGAATAGCAAACGTGCTTCCGATCGACTTAGCACCACACTATTTGCCTCCAGCACCTCGAAAAATACATTGGGGGAAATAAAACCCCGTCGAACAGTACTTAACTCACCAAGAACCTCCTGTGAATTGGTGAGGTTAGTTTTTTTCTGAGAGAAGATGGAAGTTTACTGCTGTTACCTTCCACGTTGTATCCCATTGTGCTTGGTCATGGATACAAACCGCACTGCATAAAAAAATGGTTGGCATTGTTTTTTTGGATGAAATGGTCCTCGTCATACTCACCGAATGCGCTCCCGAAGTGCTGACAAGGGTTCATCCATCGCACGTTGACCGATGAAGCGACGGTGTCTGATCTTTATTCGTTCGTACCAGGGCGAGCTGGGAAGTTGTGAATTCCTCCGATTTTAGATGTTATGGTGTTTACCTCCATTTGGCGCTACGTTGGACTTGCAACGATTGTTTTACTAGACAGCTATGATTCCTGCTGTGAAAGCACACGCGAGCTCACGACCACATGCGTTTGGCCATCGTCTAATGTTTGGCAATATTTGGACCTCGTCCATGATCGCAACACCCCATCTACAGGAGAACAAGCTTTATCAGCCTTTTCAGAGTCCGATGAAAGTGAAGATGAAGAGAGACCGGTGCCTCAAACACGAAATGATGGCGAACTTCGTCGCTCCAGTCATGATGTTAGGAATGATGAAGAACGGAGGTCCAAAGTTTCATCTGCAGGTGAAATCAATATCAACCGACACAGCAGAACGCACAAAAGTTCATCGCCAGTCT
This sequence comes from Phytophthora palmivora, assembly GCA_008079305.1. NCBI lineage: Eukaryota > Oomycota > Peronosporomycetes > Peronosporales > Peronosporaceae > Phytophthora > Phytophthora palmivora. The sequence continues at coordinate 245,706 of VOQZ01001959.1, forward strand.
TACCTGGTATTGTGAGTTTGCCAGATCTGCATCATCCAGCGAGACTACGTGAACAAGGAAGCAAAAAAATGCTTGTGATATCTGGATCATCTCAGTCAGCACTCGCAGGAGCAGGACTGCGAGTAGTTGGAGGTTCCAATGTCAATTCGACTGAGATCATGCGGAGACTTAACGCATTAGGGACTTCTTCGTCAATGCCGTTATTACCCTCTGCATCTACAAACAACGGTCACGTTGAAAGCACGGTGAATGGATTGAACCAAGGTCAAGGCTTGACAGGAGCTCAGGGAAGTACGTTGACACAAGGAACAGTGAATCCAATGACACTCAGTACTCCTGGTATGGCTGGTGCCACAACAAACACGACCTCAGTCGTTGGACCTGCAAACGTGGTCCCTGTGTCGGATGCAGAGAAACTTCGCAATGATTTTAACTCCCAGTCGACAAGACTTTCCTATGGTTGCAGTGTGGCGTTGGAGCTGTTTAATGGTCATCTAATGATGGTAGGTAGTCCAGAAGGCCAAGTACGAGTGCAATCACTGGAGAAGTTGCAGATGCCTCAAACCAAAGGCTATAAAGACCGAGCTATCTTCACTCTACTGGATCTCGCAGACGTTAGAAGTGCTGGATCAATACGCTACGGCGATTCTGTATGGCTGCAGCTTAGTGTTGGACCGGGCGATGTGTCGTGGGAACAAGGCGGAGTTCTCGGCGCTAAAGTGCGAGAAGCACCTCAGCTCAAAGCGCTTGGTCTGCTGGATGACGACGCAATTCGTAACGACGTCCAAGCACCTGCCGCTGTGGGATATCCCATACCCGTGACAGCTTATCTCCCAAAGGTTTGTACACTACATTATTGCTACGTCTTAGATAAAGATGTCCACTAATTGTTTGTGTTTAGAGTCCAGATGATGGTGACATGCAAGTGGACGAGATTCAATCCCGTTTGCGAAACAAAAGCGCTAAAATGTTGGCCAAGTGGATCATTCGCTCTGCTGTATGCCAACGTCGTAAGCAAAAGATGTACGTTTGGATAGGTTTTACCTGCTGGGTCGTGTCTGAAGTTCATTCTGATGTGTTTGCTTTTGCTTCAGAATTTTGTCTACAATAACGATGAGGTGTACCTCGAGCAAGATTGGTTTTACTTGGGTGCTGACTCTGATGCTGGGGTGGCTGTGCTACGCCAATTACCACCTGCAGTTGCAGGAAAGGATATTAAACCAGGAGAATACGTTGTTGAACGTCGTGGAGCCTGGAAACTGCGTTTATTGGATTCGAGCAGTGGAAGTGCAGGACTTTCGTTAGCCCAGCAGCAGATGGAGCGTCTTCTTCTAAGGGCTAAATCACAATTGAAGCAGTCGCGTCGTATGAGAGCTGGTCAGACAAAGGTTTATGGTCCAAACCTTCGTGGAGGAACTGGATTCACGGCACAGCTACGGGCTCAAGTGGCGGCATCAACCCACCAGACTGAAAGCCGCTGTGCTGACCGCCAGGAATCTCGATTAAAGTACATTAATCGGCATATGAGTGAGAAAGCTCGGAGTATGAATGTGGCGCTCGGGTTTGAGGATGCCACTGCCCTTAGAAGGAGAACTGGCAGTCGTCCTAACAGCAGCATGAGTGCAAATGGGCTTAGTACCAGGCGTGAAAGTGGTGTTAATACTGCGGAGACACACGGGGAAGAACGACGAAATAACTCTTTACACCACAGCGCATCGGTGGATAGTGTTGGTACAGGAAGGAAGTCATCTACGCCAATTCCGGATAAAACTGAGGCGCCATCATCCGAGACTAGCAACAGTAAGAAGAATTTGCCACGATGCACTGCATCCTTACCAGATCCTCCGGATGCTTCATCGACCTGCGCATTGTGTCATTCATCGTCTATCGGCTACAATCTGTGCTGTCAATTCCGCGATGTGATGCACATGTTGGAACAAGAACGGCTCATAGAAAATGATACAACAAAAGATAAAGGCCTTCAACGGGATGACATGATCTCCTCTGGTGCCGCACCAAACACCAGAAGAACAGCTCGCAGTAGAGCAGGACGCATGATCAGGTCTAACGACGCAATTACGACAAGGACACAATTCAATGACAGCGCACGAGATACTGTCCGACAAGGTGGACCAGAGGTTTTGACCGATGGTAGAGGCAAAACACCTTTGATGGCTCATAACACGAGCACCACTTCTCACCCTCTGAATGAACGAGTTCTCCAACTCTTTGCGAAAGAAGACGCAGCGATGGTTGGTTTGATCAAGTTCAAAGAGAGAGAGGCGTACCAAGCAATGTATGCCGAAACTCAAGGCAATTCGCCATTGTCACCTATTGCAGCTCATTTCCGTGATCGCTTCAAACACATCGGAGTCTTCATGCAAATGCATAGACAGCAGCAGCAAGTCCAGCAAGATGGTATTGGTGGTCACTTTCAGAAGCTCCATGCAGATCTCTACTCGGCTGGAAAACGTAGGAGCACGATCGATGACTTTGATCCCAATTACGACTCAGAAGACGACTACGCAGACTCGGAGGGTTCTGATTGACGGTCAATCGGAAGCCCCAGTTCCACCAGCACAACCTGTGGAATCGAGAATTGACAGCGACGAGAGCATTGTACCTGAGTCTGAAAGATTGTTCCCCACACCACAGGAGCTGGCGAAACTCACACCCGTGGACATCAAAGCAGCACTGACATTATATGTACAAAATCGTAATGCTATGGCGGAGATGCTAGATGGCTATGCAGAACTGGTGGACACCCAAATGATTCCAACGCTGAAAACGTCGTTAAATACTCGCAATCGTGGTGCTTTGATGGAATCACTGGACTTTGTAGCTCGAGCCTCAGAATTTGTCTGCGCTCGTCGCGTACAAGTATTTGTTGCAAAATTGCTGCATGCCATCGCGGAGAGCGACGTGGGAGATTTCACGAGTTTCCAGAAGGAATTCGATGAACTCTTGACAGAGATGCAAGGTGCTGTCAACTTTATTCGGTTTTTTCTTCAGACAAGAGCGCCACGCCGCAAGAACAAGGACAAATAACTCGTCGGATATTTTAAACCCGAGTATGCATTCAATGCAAGCTCGTAAACGTCTGCAGACTGGTCTCTTCTAGTTTTCATGACTGAATATGAAGAGGTCGACTTGTCCTAGCGAAGCCAGCTTCTGAACTTTCCAGTGCGCCCATCGACAGTCAGCATATTCGTTCACTATACCACAATGTTGCTTAAAGTCGAACGTTCCTGATGCGAGGTCGTCAAGTTTCGCTGCAGACATCTTACCACGACGCTTGTGTGCTAGGAACACTTGCATACTGGCAGAAGAACCCTGGTTCTGAATCAAGCTGTCTAATGTTGCGAGAAAGATTTCGTGAGCTGCCCAGTTATACAGCACATCAGCTGCAAACACCACGCGGACTTCAGCAGCACGAAAAAAATCGGGCAACGACGCACCCCATTCAAGAGGCAGAACAACTGCAGACTGTGGGGCACAATTTCGGTCAAGATTGCTCTGTAGTCGCTCCATACACTCGGATTTCTCCGTGAAGATGGTTGTGGTTTCACCCCACGACTGGAAGTTTGCTAATACCGATGCAAATAGTCCACAACCAGAACCAAGCTCGAGCATCGATTGCTTCTTGCCCGCTGTCACTTGTTGCTCTGATGTTGTGATGCCCGCTTGGAGCACGACGAAACTTAAAAGGATGGAGGCATCCCAGACGTGCGAACCCATGGCATCGCCATAATTCTCTTCTATGACAATAAACCGTTCGTACTTCACCTTCGGATTTAATTCACGAGAAGCACAGAAGACTCGTTGGCACCTTGTACTTGTGATGACAGGATCATTTTCGTTGATGAGACTCGCACTTGACACTTGCAACTTCACTTGCAGTGGCAACACGAGTACGTTGGGATTGACCCAAGCACTACCCGCACAAAAGGTCTGCAATAGTTGACGATAGTCACCGGAATCACCACAGTTTGCTTCTTCCTGCTTCATCTGAATGTTTAATTGAACATCTTTCGATAGAGATGTGGAGCCATGAAACGAAGCCCAATACATCCACTTGGTCTGCCGGTGCTTGCTACTGTCACGAATTGATTTATCCTCGAGTCTCAGTACAAACTGATCGTCGGTAGTGTTCGTACCATCACTAAGAGGGAAAGTGGTCGAGATATCGATTCCATTTGCTGGGGCGAGATTCTTGGTACTGGTTGTCCCATTTCGTTGACGAGATCGACGATGACGCGAATTCCTTGACCAATTTGCACTTGCACGGGTAGCCCAAACCGAAGTCGAAGACGCAGAAATTGTAGGTCCGCGGGTAGTTCTTCTTGAAGCTTTTGTAGTTTCTCAGTGTCAAACTGAAAGGGTAGTACTTCACATGATGGTTCTTGTAGTGCCATTTTCAACACGAAAGATGAATCAATCCTGATCTGTCGCGTCCGTTCATCAAGAGATTCTAACTACACGACGACAGGAAAATGACAATGCCGCTCCACCCACGTAGATCTCGTCAACTCTTTCAGGAAGTCTTACTCACAGATTCCGAATTAACACCACAGCTCACGGACAAATCTCTCCAGAACGACTACACCTACTGCAGGTGAGATTTTACGATCAAAACGATGAGAATAGTCGATGGTACTGCTAACAATGACAATTGATGCTAGAGGATGAATTTAAGCGGCATCCAAGAAGCCAAGCGTGGAACTCGTTTCCAGTGCATTCGAACGGCGGCAGATCTGAATCCTCAAATTGAGGACGAAGTGACACTAAGACTTACTAAAGACGGATCCACACTTCAATTTGCATCTGAGACTCACACTGGGATAACCTCTGTGAAGCTGATCGATATCAAGGGAATAGTGCTGTATGATGATCCACAACACAGTTTCATTCCAATTTAGCAACCAGGACATTGGAGACATCAACGTCTTAACTACCGACATTTTCGTTGCTTCAGATGCAGACATACTCAATCACTGGGTGGTAGCACTCACGTGTGGGGTAAATGCCTTTCAGGATGAACGAAATGATCCCGATGGAAAAATGGTGGGTCTGGTGTGGGCAGGCTGTGCGCCTTCGTATCTTTGAATTAGCAGGCGTCATGCCACTACCAACAGCTATTGAGCACGTTACAACTACCATTCCAGATCGAGAT